>APFE030534722.1:24880-42506 GCA_000404065.3 Pinus taeda | reverse complement strand
AGGGACAATTTGTGAGGTGGAAGATCATGGAATCTTCTAGAAGCTTCCCCTCTGACACTTGCCTCTCTGTTTTCAACCAGGGATGAGTAAGAGATCATTAGTCTCCAAGTAGAATCAAGAACTATCAGAGAGAGGACACTAATCAAGACCCTAGAAGATGACTCACCCCCCTACAATCATCTATATATGGATCCCTCATCACAGAGATCCGGAGGCTAGACTCTTTTATCTTGTGGAGAAGTGCTGTTGGTTTTCTGGTGTAACTTCATAGTGTTGGGTGATCTAAGCTTTACTTGAGGTGAAGAAGGGCTTTATTGCTAGAGGATGATGCTGGGTCAGAAAATATGGTTGTAATCCTCTTGCTATTCTTGATCTTAATAAAGCTATTCAAGTTTTCCTCCATATTTTTGTATGTTTGCTTATATATGCATTTGTATGGTTAACACATATCTGGTCCTGTGTTATTTATGAATATAGATCTCTCTTCTTCAATAATAGTATGTTTCTTTGATTCCACAGGTGCTCTTTGAAGTTGGGCAGACGAAGAAGAAGCAACAAAGATCTACCAGGAAGGAGAGGAATCAGACAAGGAAACCAAGTGCAAGACTAAGGTTGGTCTCCTTTGTTCCACTCTTATATATTTTCATAAAGGAAAGCGAAAGTAGACTTTACTTGTTTGTTTCTAAGATAGCTACCAGTCTTAGTGGGAATAGTAGCTCCGAGTGGACATTGTTCCCAGTAACAACACTTCATCCAATATTATTGTTCCTTAAGTTGAGTCTTCAAAGATTAAATGTTATATTCCTACTTCTTCAGGATTTCATCTCTTTTCTGGAGTTGTTCTCTTAATTGAGCAACCTTTCTTCTTTAACCCTCTAGTTCATGTTGGGAACTTTTGAGTTCTTATTCATTATAAGCTACTTTTATTTCAATTTCAATTTTTACTTCCTCTTCATTAGTTGAGCAATGTCATATTCATTGTCTATGGTAAGATATGGACATAAAGAAGTATAATAACCTTCTTTAACATAGTTTAAACAAAATGCAATACCTGTTTCTTTAATATCCATGTGTATGCAGAAAGAGTTTCTCTAGGGATCACATGCACTGCTCACATGATTACGACCCTCCTTTTTCTGAGATAGTTTCTTCTTGCTCTTTCCTTTATTGAGCATAGATTTTGTTTGATAATTTAATTTGTGTTAAATTACTTACATGAATGATCAACCAGGGCTACTAAACTAATGAAATGTATGTGCACTGTTTGTGCTAGGAGCCCTTATTGCTTAAACAATTTCTAAGTTAATTTGAGATTTTGAAATGCACATGTTTCTCTACAACTATGTAAGTAAATAAATCACTCATAAAAAAATGGAATCAATTCTATTTCTCTTTCTTAGAGGAAAGATCACACTCTTCTTAAAATAAACTTCACACTTGTTAAAAATAAAATCACACATATACTTTTCTTGAAATGGATTCACACTCAAACTCTTGCTTTAAATGAAATCACACTTGCTTAAAATCAAAATGACACTTGCTTGAAATGAAACCTTAACACTGTAAATGAATCTACTCTTGACAAAATGAAGGATTAACTCTGCAAATTAAAATATTATCTATATAATGGCAATGTAAAGCTATGCTACTGACCCATGTAAACTTATGATCTATCCATGTGCATAATATATCTCCCTTCACTCAATAATAAAATGATTAAATGAACTTGCTGCAAAAACAATCTTAAACTTATAAAAATTAAAATTTAAACTAACATAATCCTACAGAAAACACATAATGAAATACTAAATTGCAATTAAAAAGGAAACCTTACTATCTTGAGGGGGCCCTCCTACGAAAAGCAGGTATCAATATGCTGCCTTCCTAAGATTATTAACCACACATTGGAGTCACACAATAGAGAAATAAGAACGAAACAAAATTTATATATAAAATAGAGTGTTTATAACATAAAATTCCCAGTCTTTGCCTGCTATGCCGAGAGGCATATTTATAAAAATCTTACACATTAATTGTTTCAGAGTATTACACCTTATGTTAATAGAAACTAGCTATACTTAACATTAAGAGATAAAATAGTGTGATTTCCTCATGATTTTCTGTCAGTGAAGCAAATCATGAGGTTGAATATATGCATTCGCTAATTCCTTGCTCGCTTGATTCACCTTCCTCGGTAGTGGACTTTCACTTTGATCGAGCTCCCATGGTGCTTTCCTTATCGATCCAGGTTATCAAGGTAGGAAAAAATCATTGTACCAACTAATTTCCACCTGCACATATGCCCTGTTCTTTAGCTGAAAGTTCATAACCCATCAAACCTTTGACTTAGCTACAAAATCATACGTCAACTTCAGAATCACTATAATTCAGTAGCTCATGTAAATAATGAGTTAAATAATAAAGACAAATGATATTTATGAAATAAAATATGATTATGTACCTGTTATTCTATAAACCTTGTAAACTGATATCCAAATTAGAGTTATGAAGGCAAAAAAGGGGAGAATGGAGTATAAGAAGGTTGTAAAAAAGAAGCAATTTTGGGGTTCAACAAATTCCTTGATCTACCTTCTAGGAGTTAGTGATTTTAAAAGTAACTTGCTCTGCTACCACTTGTTAGACCCAAGAGCACATTGAGAGGAGGGGGCGGGGGTTTAATAAATGCGTCAACTATTTTACCAATTTACAACTTTTCATCAATTATCAATGTAACAACCAATCATAACCACTTGAAATATATCAATAAACATAATAATGCATCATGAAGGTATCATCATATCAACAGTAAATAAACAGGTCACCACATCAAAGAGACACAAGCATTTATAGGGAAACCCCATATGGTAGAAAACCACAAATATTCTTCTTCTTAATCTTAAATTCATTACATAGATTTGCAAGTTATGACCTGTTAGAGGAAAATACCCCATGAAATGCAAGCTACCACTTGTAGTAGGCTACAACATGATTGAGGTGCCAAACTCAAATGAATGCAAGAAACTACTTGCTATAGTATACAACCTGATTGAGGCTCCAACCTTGATGATGATCGGGTGCCAACCTGGTGTAGGCTCCAGCTTTATTGGTGCTCTAACCTCGATGATGAGTTAGGCTCCAACCTAATTGAGGTTTCAACCTCAGTGGAGGCACACACCTCCTTATTCAACTTCCTTGTGGACCGATATTTCATCTCATTTCCAAATTGCATCCACTATCATCATATATCACTAAATAATGTCATAATTTGTAACTTGTAACTCTTTGCATAGCCCACAACCACTATCATAACCAAAATCACTACCACTATAACAATATGCAATAATTGTCACTGCACACAACCACTATCATAACCTACAATCGTTTCAACCACTGAAGTTTCTATAACTCTAATAAATACTCATATCTATCACTATCATATTGCTTCCCATCCTCTACTTCAACTAGCTCAAAAATCTGGCCGGTCAAAACCCTTCTTGGAACCTATTTCTACTATGCTTCCAAAATCACTACAACTTGTTTATAGATATTGAAAACATCATTAGGAGATTTTGATCATCACATGTTAGTTAACAAGGCTTTCCAAGCTTCCAGGAGTATCTGCCACTAAGCCCTAATCACTACGCTTGTTCTGAATCTCAATTTGAACAAATAATGACCTCAAAAACCCAAAATAAACATATATTAAATTAAGTGTGCTACAATTTTCCCATTTTGGGAACCCTTCAAGAAGTTTCTAGACTTTGGCATCAACTACCAAATAATGCTAATGATGCACCAAAATAAAAAACTATGGTGGTAAAATTAAAATTAAACTTCAAAGCTGGTGGGTGAGGAAGATTCAAACACTTACCTCAGCAGATAATGCACTCCTTCTACCAATTCTACTACTAGGTGATGCTTGCAATAGCTTCCATTCTAATTATATATATTATGACACAATTGGTTTCAAAATATGGGAGGTTGGTCTCAATCCCGTGAGTGATCCACAAGTGATGCATCATGTAATTCTTGGACTTACCACAAGTGTACGATTCGATGTGCCAGGCTCAATAATCATGACCAATTACATTAGTAGTGCATATATATATATATATATATATATATAAACAAAATTGTTGTTCAGGTGCCACATCACCCATGCTGGTCTAACATGTCACAAACAACATAATTCTAACCACCTAAGCTTATTTTTTAACCGGATCATAGGCTTTCTATAACACCAATTTTGCACCAAAACAAAAATCTGCATATTGTTTATAATGCAAAACCATATTTTTGAAAGACAAAGACAACACATATATCCTTCGAGTTCACGATCCAAATATGTGGTTTCTCCAAATGAGCCTGGTCGTTAAGTTTGAGATTATAACGTAGTCATTGCAATGTGATGGTCAATCCAACAAGCCCATAAATTTATTTACCAAAACTCAACAGAACTTGTAGTGTGATACCTTGTGTCATTTGTTGCTCTGTCACAACATCACGAATCTCTCAATGAATCATGCACCAACGAACATATTTGACCAGACTTGAAACCATTTATTCATTACATAAAGCTTATTGTAATACAGTTGTCTTTTTCATTCACCACTTTTCAAAGATGCCAATCAATTGCACTTTAGATTCAATTGATCACTATGTTCATTTCACAGATTTGTTCTTCATCCTCAAGCTCACAATCCATAGGATTGAATGCTATGTTTTTCAAGGCCGACAATCCTCATTTGACATATTTAATCAAATGTTCCTTAGAGCTTATCCACTCAGTGTGGCACCACATAGATAGTCTTAATGAAGCATAGATTCCATACGATCTGATGGACTATCTATCACTGGAATACCTTAGCGATTCAAAGCATGTGGTGATGTGATCCTTCACTTAGCCAACTCAACCAAAATTCACATTTCTATCTCACTACTGATCTTTGCTTCTTTCTGCCAAAAGCTTAAAGGCCACATTATTCAGACTTTGGACTTGTTCTAATACTAAAGTCAACTTCCAAAAGTTTAGTTGTAATCAAACCTTAACGATGCTTTGACCTTTTTATAACAATGTCACAAACGTAAGATTACTATCATAGAGAACTCATAGACTAATAAATAGGAGAAACCTCATAACGATGTCACATACCTCATATTACTATCATACATAAGTCACTAACTAATCAAAAGGAGAAATCACATAGCGATGTTGTAGACCTCATCCCATTGTTATCACGAAGTCATAGATTGATCAACGAGAAAATTCAGTTGCATTCCATCAAAATTGGGTTTTATTGCAACTAAAAATTTCACCTCAGCCAAGCCTTTGCCACCTTTGAAACATAACATAGAAAAGAATAAAATAAAACATAACTCCTCATCAACCTCAAACTAGATCTCTGAACTTGCATTGAGTTTTTACTCTCATATTTTTCCACGGGTTTGATCTTATCCTCAAACATGGCATGTATATTTATACTTGAATATGTGGTTTGGTTTCATGGGAGGGTCAACCAAAAGCCAATTTATGCCTATAATTTTTTATAATAAAATAAACAAGGTCGACTATTAACCATATGATTAACGACGCCATGTGACCAAAGGGAGAGCCTTCTTGTTATGCCCTATATGCCCTTGCTATTAAAGTTTGTGCCATGACCATGAGTAGCCCCATTTTCAACATGTTCATGCCTTAGAACTGACCATTATCTATATCATCATCGAACATGCACATTCTTTAATAAATTTGGTGCTTATTGGGGTTTTCCCCATATTTAGGACTTTGATTGTTGTTGTTTTCTAGGAATCCATAAATTTTCATCTGTGCATTTTTTTCAAAGTATGATATACCACTGGAAAGGTATCTATATGGTCTATCCACTCCTGTTTTCCATAGACTGATTAGGACACCATAGCTACATCAAAACGCAGATGAATTTAAGATGCCTTTAACATCACTAAATGAGAACCCGCAAGGGACCAAACTATCGTACTTCCTCACAGAGGATATTGTTGTTTCCTTAGGCACGCCTTGGACATCAATGACAACACAATGTACAACATGAACTACAT
Organism: Pinus taeda; assembly: GCA_000404065.3. NCBI lineage: Eukaryota > Viridiplantae > Streptophyta > Pinopsida > Pinales > Pinaceae > Pinus > Pinus taeda. The sequence continues at coordinate 36,431 of APFE030534722.1, read as the reverse complement.
TTATAAGCTCTAAGTCATGAGCAACATAATTCTTCTTATTCTCTTTATGCTTTTTGGATTCATAACAAATCACATTTCTATTATGAGTAATAAATCCACCATATCCTTCTTCGCAAGCATATGCAAATACCTCAAAATATTTACTTGGATAAGTGAACTTAAGAATGGGTGCACTAGTAAGTAATTCCTTTAATAACTGATTTTTTTTTTCACACTTTGGTGTCCATTCAAATTTGTTTCCCTTCTTTGATAAATATGTAATAGGATGAGCAACCTTGGAGAATTATTCTATGATTTGTTATCATGCAAGCCCCATAAATGACCTTACCTTTGTTATTTTATTAGGTTTAGGCCATCCTCTAATGGCTTCAATATTATATGGATCTACTACTATTCATTCTTTGAAATTATGTTTCCCAAGTAGGGGATCTTCCCTTTGATAAAAATAACACCTAGTTAACTAAGCACACAATTGAGGTTCTTTTAGCACTTGTAGCAGTAACCTCAAGTGTTTTTCATGTGATCCTATGAAAAAATTCTCCATGTGATTTCTAAATATTTCATTCATTAAGCACATGAGGTTAACTAGTGCATTTGTCAGCCTAAATGACAGAGTACAAATTCATAGTGTCCATGCCTTAGTCTAGAAGTGGTCTTGCTAATGTATTAATCCTTTATCCTTACTCATGGGATAATTAATTACCTCAAAAATTAAAGAGCTTGTGCATTAAATGTCAACCCAGATGCTTGTGAGATGCCATGCATTGTATGTGCAAGATTACACTTCCTAAATTGCACTAGTTTATTTAATATGCTTCTAAGAAACAAAAATTGCATCACTATCCTATGAATTGAAATGACATAGTGAAAATGATATGCGCCACACTTCATAAATCAAAAGTTAGCTTCAATCACTCTTAGAAATGATCATGTACATGAACATTGATCATGCTATTGGGACCTTATTGTCACTAGGTTATCTATTCACACAATTTGGGAACTTCCTTTTTTCCATGAATCAATGCTCTTATTATTGAAAAGTCTTGATAAATAAAAACACACTTGTAGGAAATAAATGAATGGAAATAAAAGACAATTTATATTAAGTAATGTCCACTCTTTTAGAGTGGGCCTTTTATCTATAGAAGAATGTGTTAATGCTAATCTACAATAATATACAGTGTAAATAAACTAATTTAAACTCAATTATCAATCTAAGGTTTTAGTTCCACTCTTGATTGGAGGATTAGATCTAAGGATAAGGGATGGAAAATCCAAGGTAATATAGGATAGGATTTGTTGAAAATAGGGACAATGAATGTTAAAAATAACATCTAGAAATTCCAATTTAATTTGTCCTCGAATTAAATTGTGAATTAAATTTTAATTATTTTCTTATAGCAACTTGTAATAGTTAACTAAGTTAAGTTGACTTAGTTAGCTTAGGAATTTAAAGTTGGAAGTCTATATGGAGTCATGCATGTGTGATCCCTATGTTTTAGAGGTCTAGTTTGAGTTTATTTTAGTTGTAATTAGATAACTCAGTTTGACTGAGTTATAGTCAGTTAAACTAGTTCTAACTGTTGGAGGAACTAGTCACAGGTCTCGTAGTGAGTTGGTGCACTAGTGCATACTCAGTGCTACTCCATCTAACTAGAGACTCAATCAAGAATAATTCATGCATGTCATTTCAGAGGAAGATCCAGTTGAGATCAAAGTGCAGGGACAATTTACTATCAATTGTATAGTTTTCCGAGTTGTATAGATGGTGCATGCAATTAGTTGAAGGCCTAAGTTTGGATTTCACAATTATGGAAGAAGTATTTCATCATTAAATAGAGGCTAATTCCTCTAGGAATTGCACAAGGAAGTAGGGTCTTGGAAGGAAATAGAATAGGCTAAGTGTTGGCTTGAGCTAGCTTGCTAGCAAAGAGTTAGATTATACTTGTGTAGGAATTGTTCAGGAGGAACACGCATTGTATTTTATTCTCAGATCTTCTAGTTAATGCAATATAGATAGTCAAGGTTTTGAGCAGTTGCATTCCCCGGAGAAATATTGTGTTATGTGCCATTGATATTCTTGCTCTTTCTGAATATTGTTTTCATCAATCTAGTTTGGATTCTGCTAAAGAGTAGAGTAGATTCTTGTCTTGTGTTTTATTATATCACATGAGGTGTTGAATCTATAGTAAATTTCTACATGGCATTAGAGATGAATAAAATATAATAAGAGGAGATTTAAATTTTGGGGTTACAGGTGAAATTCGAATTCACAGTTCAAACTTCAGGGTCAGCAAATGGATTTCTATGGTTTGAGACTCGAGTATGCCTTGGATGGAAACTCAAATTACATAGCCTAGAAGGACATGATGGAGGTAATGCTGGAAGATAATGGCCTCAAGGAATTCATTGATCAAGACATTCCTAAGCCTCCAGCATCAGATGCCAAAGATTTGGTTGAATAGAGCAAGTATGTGGCAAGGGCGAGGCTGATTATCCTTGAGGGAGTTCAATATCACATTGTATCGAGTCTCCATGGCAAGGATACTTCATAATCAATGTGGAAGGAATTGATGGACCTGTTTCAGAATAGCATTGACCATTGAAAGTTGGCACTGAAGGACAAACTCAGAAAGATCAAGATGGAGAAGGGAAACTCAATTTCAAATTACTTGACCAAGTTCACCCATTGTTGGGATGAGCTTGGAAGTGTCAAGATTACTATTTCCGAGGATGATATGGTGATCCTAGCTCTCTAGGACTTCCCAAGAGTTGGCATAGTTATCAGGACTTTGTCAATGGGAGGTAGAAGCTACCAGATTGGGAACAACTGTGGTCGGATTTGGCACAAGAAGAATTTCAACGTAACACTAAAGATGGGAACTCTTCCAAAGAAGTGGAAGAGGAATTTTGCTTAGTGATTAAGGCAAAGAAAGATAAGGGAAATAAGTCCCAAGGTGAGATAGTTGGAAAGAAGATGAACTTGTCAAAAGTCAAGTGTTTCACTGTCACAAGCATAGGAACTATGCCACAAGTTTCCCACAGAAGAAAGCAAGCAATAAGGAGCCAACAATAGTTGCAATAGGTGAAGCTCTAGCTTCACAATTAAAACTTGATTTCAATCTCATTGCATGCATGGCAAACACTGTAATGGGAGGCGTGTGGTATCTTGATAGTGGTGTTTCATTCCATATGATGGGGAACAAGTATCTCTTTAGTTATTTTGAGGAGAAAGACCTCAAGAAGAACATAGAGTTTGGAGATGACAGAGGTATAACACTACTGGAATCAGTACAATTACCTTTCAGAGGGAGTCTGGCTCTCATCTCAAAATCACATATGTGATGTATGTTCTAGGACTAAAGAAGAATCTTGTTTCCATTTCGGTATTGGAATATTGTGGCTATGATGTGATTTTTAGTAAGGGAAATGTTTTCCTTAGACACATCACCATGAACAGGTGAAACAAATCGCTGTACAAGTGAAGAACCTATATGCTCTTGAGGTACAAGATGCACGCAAAGCTTGGCAGAGAAAGGAAAAGGTTAGAGACTTGGTGGTTGAGAGGGAGAGTGAATTACCTCTTAACATGCAGCCCCAGAAGAAGTCTCAGACAATTTTGGAACAACCACCATTGGAGATGCACATAGGAGACTGAGTGGAGAAATCCACTCAAGCAGAGAAGAAGCAGTCTTAGACAATTGTAAGAAGCCATACTTTGAGAAGAAGAGAGGAGACCGAGTCGAGAGATCCTCTCAAGTAGAGAAGAAGAACCTTAGAAGCAGTCTCAGACAATTGTGGAGTAGCCAAAATTGGAGAAGTAGAGAGGAGACCACATGGAGGAATTCACTCATGCAGAGACCTCCAGTAGGGGGAAATTTCGAGTCAAGTGGGAAGAGGGAGAACATTCAGCGATACCTCCAAGTGTGATGTGGGGCAATGTGAAGTGATAGTCCCAAGAGGGATGAAATTAGGTAGCTTCCATTGAGAGGTTTTGTCTCATGGATCATACCTTGCAACAGGAGCCCAAAATACATAGTAGCAGGAGGAATCAGTGGCAGTTGACGCAATCAGAGATCAAAGTGATAGAGGCTAGAGTAGTTAGATACTAAAGAGCACAGAAAAGAGTTGAAAATACTGTAGAAAGTTAGAGTCAGTAGAAGCACAGAGTTTTCAGTTGAAAAAGGTAGTAGCAGTCAGAGAATTTGATGACAGATGCATCATATTGATTCAGGTTGGATGTTTTTTTATTTTATTTTTATTTTTTTTGTACTGACAACACTAGATAGAAGTGTTGCATGCAGAGCATTCCAAAGGTTCAGGATTAGGATAGAGTTGAATTCCTTTGTTGTTGAGAGGGAGAGTTGAAAATAACAAGAATAAATGTTAAAAATAACATCGGGAAATTCCAATTTAATTTGTCCTTGAATTAAATTGTGAATTAATTTGTAATTCTTTTGTCATAGCAACTTGTAATAGTTATATAAGCTAAGTTGACTTAGTTAGCTTAGGAATTTCGAGTTGGCAGTCTATCTAGAGTCATGTAAGCGTGATCCCTAAGTTTTAGGGGTCCAGATTGAGTTTGTTTGAGTTGTAATTAGATAATTTAGTTTGACTGAGTTATAGTCAGTTAAACTAGTTCTAATTGTTGGAGGAACTAGTAGAGGTCTAGTAGTGAGTTGGTGCACTGGTGCATCCTCGGTGCTACTCCAACTAACTGGAGATTCACTCAAGAATAACTCATGCATGTCAATTCAAAGGAAGACCCAATTGAGATTAGAGTGCAGGGACAATGTACTATCAGTTGTCTAATTTTCCAAGTTGTAACGATGGTGCATGCAATTAGTTGAGGACCTTAGTTTGTATTGCACAGTTATGGAAGATGGATTTCTTCATTAAATAAAGGTTAATTCCTCTAGGAATTACGGAAGGAAGTAGGGGCTTGGAAGGTAGCAGAATAGGCTAAGTGTTGGATTAAGATATCCCGTGTGTAGAGAGTTAGATTATACTTATGCAAGAATTGTTCAGGAGGAACAAGCATTGTATTTTCTCCTCATATCTTTTGGTTAATGCAATATAGATAGTCGGAGTTTTGAGCAGTTCCTTTCCCCAGAGAAATATTGTGTTATGTGCCATTGATATTCTTCCTCATTCTGATTATTGTTTTCATTGATCTAGTTTGGCTTCCGCTGAAGGGTAGAGTAGATTATTGTCTTGTGTTTTAGCATATCACATGAGCTGTTGAATCTATAGTAAAAATCTACAGTATTTGAATATTTTTCTGAGGTAAATGATTACAACAGATCCTGGAAGCTTCTAGAAATGGCGGCTTATGGATTCTCTCTCTTTTTCTCGACTTTGTAGAACCAACACAGGTGCAAAGAGAGCATCATGTAGGTGATCAATGCATGCCACTGTGGAGCAACCTTTAGGTGAACATTGTCCAACAAGAGGCTAGGGTGTGTTGGTCCTAAAGCCAGCTCAAATGATGCATTTTAGGGCAGAAAATGTGGGGAATGAGAGAGTCATGTATAGGGCTTTGTGCAATGATTATGTAAAGGGGGGATATGATGTGAATGGTACCATTAGGAGGTTGATTGCTTAGATGAGACAAAATAACCTATAACAGAGTCCCCCCTAAAGCAAAAAGTCATAGATGATGACTGATGGTTGAAGTGATTTACCTTGTGACAAGTTGGAATTAAGAACATATGTGAGATTCATCTTCTGCTACAATACATTTACATCAGAAAATCCTTTTCCTGAGGGAGGAATACCCATACTCAACACATAAGCTAAAATTTAATGTATAATGGTCAAAAGATATGTCCACTGATGAATGATGGTGGAACCATGACTGGATGATTTTCAATATGATCATGGCCATCATACATAGTGATCACTATATAATCCCAAAATCGCATCCTGAATGGTGGAAACTAGATCCAAGGCCTTCTATCTCGTTCACACGACCAACCAATGATACGAGTCTAAACATACGAATCAATGAGCTGAAGTCAAATATGGTAGACACCATATGATTACCGGCCAATGATGTAAGCCGTTAACGGGCATGAGAGAAACCATTGATGATGTTAATGACTCTCAAGGTACTCAAGTATAATCTGCATGGTGTGAATAAATGAGTTGAAGTTGAACACCACAAAGAGTATTTCGATTGAAGGCCATTGATGTAAATCTGTCACCGAGAGTGAGGAAACTTTCCATTTTTGTATGCAAGCACCAAGGCATCGATAAGTGTTTCTAAGTCAACTTCCTGGATAATGTGCTAATGTAGACAGGAAGCGACTCGTCGCAGGAGGGCCTTGATGTATCCCTCATTAATGACACGAAACGGGTATCATGATTGAGACAAAATGATCAGAATGATGTTGATATGGATCTGGATTAGGAAAGGAAAACATGGAATGAAGGCTTAAGAATATTGTAACAGATAACAACTGAATGACTTCTCTTGAACACAACAGAAACACTGAAATGGAGTTGGTAGCATCGACCCAAAACCAAAATGGAGGCTCTGTGAAGGTATGATGACCTGAAAGACAAGCAAATTACACAACCCAACATTCACAAAGATGAGATCAAAGAGTGTTGTGTTGAAGAGTGACTTGTTGCCATTAACAAATGGAATACCCTATTTTCCCAATTTTCCCAACCATACTGGTCAGTACCTCTTTATTTTTAACAAAAGTAAGGAGGATAACATATGCTTGATTTGTAAGTCCATCCTTTGGATGAATCACTCCGAGTATATTTAATGAACCCTGAGAAGGAGTGGCTTGATTTATCATGTTCGAAAATTCCATCATTGTTTTATGTTTTTACGAGTCCAACGAAGGTTAAACTTGACTTCTTTTTCATTTTTAGAGAGTTTGAAAAAGAGGTGAAATAGAAAACTCTAGATGTCCATTTTCGTAGATAGCCTTTCAAGATCTAAAAGGTAGAAATTAATACTCAAGAGAATCTCTTAGCCATGTTCGACTAATATTTTAATTTTTCATAGTTAGTCTATCTTAGTATGGAAAATGGTTAAATTCATACTTAGTAGACATCTTTTCATTTACTTTTACGAGTTCGAAAAGACAAGTGCTCAACAATATTTTCATGTTTGGGAGTCTGTAAAGAGTTGAAAGAGGACTCCAAGGGGTTCCTTTTTCATAGGTTTAAAGAGCTTGAAAAAGAGATACAAGTATACTCTTCGGTTAAACTTACCTATGCAAAGCACAACAAAATCTGTTAACAGGTGTCAACCTGCTCAGAACAACACAAAAAGGATTAAACATACATGTTTCATAGTAAAAATGAATCATGACAAGGTCAAAACATTATGAATGAATAAAATAATGAACAATATGACCATATATACTCAAAATAACTGTTCAATTTTTACCATTTCACATTTACGTCTAATAGTGAGAGTTCCGAGTACTTTTTCCCTCAATCTTCTGTAGCTGATTGTGACCAATATAGTGGATGATTTCGAGTACTGTCACTTCCAGGTTGGAGCTAAAACCTTTCTCTTTCTTTCAGTGGTTTCATTTTGTGGTTTCAAGCAAAATTTCTGAGTTTTTGAGGGCCCTGGGGATCCAAAATTTATCCCTCGAACCAACACAGGCCCAAAGGGTCGAAAAGTGCAATGTATCTATGCAGTCATGCATTGTAGGCAAAGGTGCAATGCTCTAGTTTACTCTGTTGGCGTGCGTTGGACATAAATCTAAAGCTTGTTTATCAGTTTTTCCTCAAAATTTGACAATTTTTTTGCATGAAAAATATCCTAATGAATCTCTTGTTGATGTTTTAGGGGTTCATCAACACAAAATGGCTTTCATATGGAGAGAAAGAGAACATGAGGAACCATTAGGGGAATTTTGAGGTCTAAAATGGCCCTCCTAAGGAAAATTATAAAATAATAGTGGAAATAATAAAATAATATTAGATTACATCATCAAATTTTAGAGGGAAAAAAAGAAAAAACTACTTTTTTCAACTCATATTTCAACTTATATCCCTATGGGTTTACTTAAATTTCGAGCGGGAACACTCATTGGATGAAGAATTTGATTCCTCATCCAAGGAGTACCCATATTTCATACCTTTGATGGACCGTACTACATGAAAAAAAATATAAATACATGAAAACATGATTGCATTCATGTTTTTTCATGTATTTCTCGTTTTTCGTGTAGCAGGGTCTGTTGTAGTTTTTTCAATCTCCTGTCACACAAGTGCTTCAGAAGATACAGAATCCTCCTAGAGATAGCCTCTGGGTTGATAGGAGACCAGTGCCTAGGGCATCCGAGAGGAGTGATTTTGAATATTATTTGAGGGATTCCTGCTGCACTCCATATGTCATGTAATTTGAAAGGGATAATTCAGATCTTGGTTCAATAGCCCTTCGTCAAGGTAAAATCAATAAAACACATAGATCTAAATACTGAGGGGGTAAATATGGTTAATCTCAAAGAGAAATGTCTTGGTTTTGGTGGCCAACACACAAAAGTAAGCAACTTAAAATTTTTGTTGTAGTATAGATGAACAAGAGGAAGGAAAGGGGGGGAATTGATGAAGAGGGTTGGACATAACACATAATCCTAAGAAACAATATCCAACAGAAATATGGAAGAGTGAGGAGATGAAAATTCAAAAAGAGTGGAGTGCAAATTAAGGTCTTAAACTTTATGCCTCATGAATACATTTGTCACCAAACAACAACAAGTAAATATGTGAACATACATGTACTATAGGCTATTAAATAACACAAGTAAATATGTAGTTAACGCAGGTAATTTTTACTACTTAGCAGCAAACATACAACCATAAGGAGAGTGATACAAGTAGTTGTTAGGTCCCTATAATAGTAGTGTATTCCCTTATTATTATTATCATTATGGCCCCTTATTGTTATTGTTGTGCCCATGTTGTCCCCATATTGTTATTATTGTGTCCTATAAAAGCCACTATTGTTATTGTTGTGCCCTTACATTATTATTGTTATGTTGGTTTTGACTATATTGTGACCCGTTAGACTCCTACATATAGAAATGAGGTCTTGTCATTTGTATCATCCAAAAATTGTTCATTTTTTTTTAATGTAAAGGAGGTTTCCCCCTTGAATACGCTGATTTTGAAGTCGTTGCTCTATATTTTCTTATATTCTGTGAGATGGTTGCATAACAATTGGTATTAGAGCTTTGGATTCTAGGCTTTCGCTGCTTCCAACAGGTCATCATGGACTTTTCGCTATAATGTTTTGTCTACAAATTTTTCGAAGCTAAATTTAAAACCTATTTGAGCCTTAATATTGATGAAGCTCGATTCCATATTTCAAATATTGTATTGCTATATTTTCGGAGATATGATCCAAGACCGTTAGGGTTTTTGCAGGCTCCCCAATTATATCTCAAACAAGTGACCTTGGGAAAATTGTCATACGTTTCGCTCTGAGCATCAGATTGAAATTTCATAAAAATCAACAGAAAGAAGGTGGACTACAACTTTCTCTGTATCAATTTTAGGTCCGAAGGTCAAAACACTAACACATGGCACTTCATACAAGTTCGCTCTACTGAATCAGTCTATAATAAGGTCATCATGGGATATTTGGAACAACTATTTCTTGGAGAACCTAATCATGATTAGATTTGTGGGATTGGAACATGGACTCAGAGGTCTACCATAAGACAAAATTTCAAACCTTGGAGATCCTAAATTATAGAGATACAATAGATTCAATATCGAGCTCCTACAAAGCCAAAAAAGTGTGTAGTCTTTTTAAAAGTTTGCATAAGTTTGGTTTGAAAAATTAGTTTGAAGGAATTCAAAGAACATAATGAAGCATCATTATCATTAATTGATGCCCTGAAGAAAGAAAATGGAAACACCTAGTAATCAACCTGAAATTTCTAACATGACTCATGAAAAAGAGGAAGAAATGCAACATGATATATCAAAATTACGAGACCAAGTGCAACAAATTCCACTCTCACAAAAAGTAACAAAAGCCAAGATGGATGGTTTAAATATAGGTGTAGAAGCTAATATGGATGGTTTAAAGAATGGCGTGGAAGCTAAGATGGATGGTTTAGAAGCAAACATTGAATATTTGAAGAAAGACATAGAAGGTTTGAAAGGAGGTTTGGAAAAGTTGCTACAAGAAATTCATCCTAATGGCGTAAAGGTAGTAGAGGAAATTCATGATGAGAACAAAATAAATGTTAGTCATGATTTCATAGACTCTAATGTTGGATTGAAGACCCACCATGTTCCAAATATCAATATGATGAAGTTTGATGGCAAGGATCCTGTAACATGGATACTACAGATGGAGCAATATTTCGATCTCCATAATGTGCAAAACACACAAAACGTATGCATTGTGATTTTAGATTTGGAACCCAATTAGTTTGTATGGTATCGATGGCTTTTCTCTTGTAAACAAATTGTCACTTGGGAAACTTTTACAGAAGAAATGATAGAACATTATGAGGATACAAAAAGCAACAACTTTTTTTAGCCAATTGATAAATCTCAAACAAAAAGGTTCAATGTTGGAGCACATTGAGGACTTCCAAAAATTGAATATAAGGGTAAAAGAAATTCTAGAGGAGCATAGGATTGATGTGTTCATAGGGAGATTAAAGAATAACATCCAACATGAGGTTCGCCTTTGGGAACCTGATTCATTGGAGTAGGCATTCAGGTTGGTAAGAAAAATTGAAAGAAAAATTATGGCAACAAGGAAGCCTACCAATCATAGTGATGAGCCTCAAAAATGTACAATTATTTGGGCTCATTCAACTTCCTAAATTGGCTTGATCCACCATTCTCATTTGTTTATTGCATGTTTTTGATTATTTTTATGTTAATAGAGTGAATTTGGTTAGTCATTATGCCAACAAATCTAATGGGTGCTTTGTGTAGCCTTGTTGGTCAACTTGGAGACAAATTTGCAGGTCTTAATGAGCACTTGGCAGCCAAATTCGTGGGAGAACAAGCAAGAGGATTTGTAGGAAGGTGTCCCCCTCATTTATGGGCCCTTACCTCGAATTCTCCACCATCAGCTCGGAGTTCAAAGGCCACCAAATCAATTAGCACAAGGGCAGCCAAGCAGCTCGGAGTTCAAAGGCCACCGAATCAACAAGTCAAGGGCAGCTAAGCAAGTCAAGTTGGGCTGCTGTTAACTACAAGTCAAGGGCAGCCAAGCAAGTCAAGTTGGACTGCTGTTAACTGCAAGTCTTGGGCAGCCGAGTCCCTAACTTTTAGGAGGACTGTTGGATCCTCAAATTTGTATAAATAAGAGAGCTTATGGCCTCATTTTGGTTAGCTAGTAGGGAGCTAGTAGGTTAGCTAGTAGGCAGCCATTTGATAGTCAGTAGCTAGCTGGTAGTTAGTCATTTTGTTTTAGCCATTAGTTAGCTAGTTTGTAATTCGATTTGTAGGCCATGGATTAGTTTTGCTTTCAGCTCTTTCTCAAGCTCTCCTTGTGGACAGTTTTGATGTAACTTTTCATTCTTGGTTAATAAAGATGGAT
>APFE030534722.1:0-20489 GCA_000404065.3 Pinus taeda | reverse complement strand
CTTGTGCATATAGCACCGCCGCTTCCAAGTTTGTACGAACTACCGGGTTGATAAAATTAAGAGACAGGAAGCCCAAGGAGTTGTAGCATTATTGCTACAATACTGGGGCTCACCACATAGCTATAAAGATGGAAGTATTATTGCGCCTAGCCTTCCACAACCTACAAGGTTGACACCACAACAATTGGAAGAAAAAATAGCAAAAGGGCTTTGTTACAATTGTGATAGAAAATACATTAAAGGTCATAAGTGTGCTGAGAAGAAATTATTTTACATAGATTGTGAAGAGGAATAAGAAAAGGAACAAGAAACATCAAAAGAAGAGGATACACACTAGGAATAAAGCCTAGAGAAAGAAGAAATGAATCTGAACATATCTTGTAATGCATTGGCCAAAATAACCACTCCTAAAAGTATCAAGTTACAAGTACATATCAATAAGAAAAAAGTAATAGTGTTGATTGAGTCGGGCAGTACCCATAATTTTATTCATTGTAAGATAGCGAAGGAATTGAATTTCTTCCTATATCTGGCACTAGAGTTTCAAGTGATGGTTGAAAATGGAAGAACCGTCAATTTCTTTGGAAAGTACCATAACATCAAGCTATCCATAGGGAGAATATGTGTTGAATAGTCCAATGCTTTCCATTCCAACGGGTGGTGTTGATGTTGTACTAGGAGTCCAATGGCTACAATATTTAGGTATGATAGCTTTTAATTTTCAAGAAATTTCTTGAAATTTTTTTAGAAGGAGAGGAAGTTGAATTAAGGGGTATCGTAGGGAAACCAAGAAAGATAATCAACTCTAATGGCATGACAAAGGTTCCAAAGAAAGAAAAACGTGGTGTAATTTCACAATTATGTTCGCTAGAGGTTCCCATGCCAAAATCATCTATTTCTCCAGATCTCCAGAAAGTCTTGGACAATCATTCCAAGGTATTTGAGACTCGCAAAGGCCTCCCACCTATTAGTGATCATGATCATGCTATTCATTTGATTCCAGGAAGTGTTCCTCCAAACATCAGGCCTTACAAATATCCCTATGACCAAAAGAGTAAAATTGAATGTGTGGTTGCAGAAATGCTAGAGGATGGTATAATTTAGCCTTGTCAAAGTTCTTTCTCTACTCCAGTAGTATTGGTGCACAAGAAGTATGGATCATGGCACATGTGTTCGTATTATAGGGATCTCAACAAGCTCACTATTAAAGACAAATTTTCCTTTCCTATCATTGATGAATTACTTGGATCAATTTACTTCACCAAGTTGGACCTTCATTCAGGATATCATCAAATCAGAATGAAGACTGAAGACATTCTGAAAATAGCATTTAGAACTCATGAGGGTCATTATGAATTTTGGTCATGCCTTTTGGACCTTACCAATGCACCTTCTACATTTCAAGGTTTGGATGAATTCCATTTGGAAAGCCCTTCCTTAGAAAATTTGTGTTAGTATTTCGAAGATGATATACTAATCTCAACAGTCTTGAAAGGATCATGTTCAAAATGTGAAGAGTGCTCCAACTATTGGAGGAGAAACAATTATATGAAAAAACCTCCAAATGTTTCTTTGGAGTACAAGAGGTGGAATATTTGGGTCATATTTTATCTCATGAAGATGTTAAGGTAGACCCTAGAAAAATTAAATCCATTAAGGAATGGAAAATCCCCACATCCATAAAGTATATGCAAGGATTTATTGGGTCGATAGTGTATTATCGCAAGTTTGTTAAGAATTATGGGAGAATAACAACACCTCTAACAACATTACTAAAGAAAGATGCATTTTCTTGGACTCCAAAAGCAACGAAAGCCTTTGAACATCTTAAAGAGGCAATGTGCCAAGTACTGGTCTTAGCTATGCTAGACTTCACAAAAACCTTTATTATGGAATGTGATGCCTCGTGAAATGGAATTGGTGTTGTTTTAATGCAAGAAGAAATACCCATTTCTTTCGGAAGCTGTCCAATCAAAGGAAAGTATTTACACAAAGCTATTTATGAGAAGGAAATGTTGGCAATACTACATGCACTTAAGAAATGCCGACCTTACCTAATGGGAAGAAACTTCAAGGTAAACAAATATCATGATAGTCTTAAATACTTTTTAGAACAAAGATTATCTTCATAAGAGTAGCAAAAATGGGTCACAAAGATGTTGGTTTATGACTTTGAAATCATCTACAAAAAGGGGAAGCAAAATGTTGTTGCAAATGAACTCTCAAGAAAGGATGAGGATGTGGAAGCATTGCTTAGTGCCATCTCTATTATCCAACCAGATTGGATAAACGAAGCAAGGGATGAATGGAAGAATGAAAAAGAAGTATGGGCACTCATTCAAAAGTTACAACAATACCCTAGTAAAACTGATACATTTAGCTGCAAAAATGATTCATTATGGTACAAATATCGCTTATACCTTTGTAAGAATTCCCAAATCAAACAAAAGATTCCTATGGAATTTCACACCTCTCCCTTAGGAGGGCACTTAGGATTTTTAAAAATTACCATAGGGTTAAGAAGGAATTTTTTGGGATGGCCTTAAATCTAATATTTAAAAGTTTGTGGTGAAATGTTTGGTTTGCCAACAAAATAAAGATGAAACAATTAAGACCCAAGTTCTATTACAACTGTTATCCATTCCAAGTCATCGTTGGGAGGTGGTTTCAATGTATTTTATCATAGGTTTACCCAAGTTTGAAGGAAAGAGTGTCATCATGGTGGTAGTTGATAGACTTACCAAGTATGAACACTTTTGTGCATTATCTCATCCCTTTAAAGTCAGTACAGTTGCTACTGCATTTATGGAAACAATTCAAAAGCTACATGGAAACCCAAAGATTATTGTAAGCGACAAAGATCCCATTTTGACTGAAATTTTTTGGACAAATTATTTTCTTGTCTGGGTAATCAGTTAGCTCATAACTCATGTTATCATCCTCAATCTGATGGTAAAACTAAGATAGTGAATTTTTTTTGGAAGGATATCTTCATTGCCTTGTATATGATAAACATACACAATGGGTTAAATGGTTGCCTGTGGCTGAATGGTGGTATAACACTTCCTTCCATACTACAGGAAAAATGAGCCCATTTATGGCACTTTATGGATATCATCCACCATCCGTCACATCATATTTAAGAGAAAATTCTAGGGTTCAAGCATTGGAAGATCACATCGAGCATCAACAACAAGTTCTCCAGCTCTTAAAGGATAACCTCAGTTTGGTACATAATAGAATGGAACAGTAGGCATACCAACATCGTAGTGAAAGAAGTTTCGATGTAGGTGACTAGGTATTTCTACAGCTATAACCATACAAAAAAATACTCCTCAAGCAAGCTAAGAAGGATAGTAAATTATCACCAAAGTATTATGGTCCGTACAAGGTGTTGCAAAATATTGATACTATGGCATACAAATTGGAGCTTCCTACAGCTTCCCGAGTGCACCCAATTTTCCATGTTTCATGGTTAAAGAAGGTTATAGGTGAAAAGATCTCAGTTCAAATAATATTTCCAGAACTTGACGAGGAAGGAAAAATCATATTGGAACTTGAAGTAGTCACAAAAATAAGAACTAGACAACTACAAAATCTATCAATTTCAGAGTATCTCATCAAGTGGAAGAACTTACCCGCTAAAGATTCCACATGGGAGGATGAGAATTTTATACAGAAGCATCCAAAACTACTAAAGAATTGAGGACAACACTTTTCTGAAGGAGAGGGGCATGTTAGGTCCCTATAATACTAGTGTATTCCCTTATTATTATTGTCATTGTAGCCCCTTCTTGTTATTGTTGTGCCCATGTTGTCTCATATTGTTATTGTTGTGCCCCATAGAAGCCCACTATTGTTATTATTGTGCTCTTACATTATTAATGTTATGTCGACTTTGACTATATTGTGACCCCTTAGACTCCTATATATAGAAAGGAGGTCTTGTCATTTGTATCATCCAAGAATTATTCATTTGTGTAATGTAAGGGAGGTTTCCCCCTCAAAGAGGCTGATTTTGAATTCATTGCTCTATCTTTTCTTCTATTTTGTGAGCTAGTAGCATAACAATAGCTTCATTACACTATTTCAGAGGAGGAAAGACATACATGAAGTGAAAAACAAGGGGGAACATACTGCGCATTTCTTTGATTGGAATCAACAAAACCGTTTCATTAATCCTTGAAGATGGAGTTCAAATCACCAGTCCATTACAGTTAGAAATTGTATCAGCCCAAGGACCTCATGAAAAATAAAATTGAACCAAAGTGGAACTAGAGAATTCAAGCCTCTTGGGTGCAGAATTATGGAACCTCTATTAAGTGTTTCTTCCCTCTTTTTATAAGGACATGATGAGATTTGAAAGAAGTTGCAAAATATCTCAGCTGAGCTCCAACTATCTCATCGACTTGCTGTCTCAGAGTGCAAAGATCTACTGCCCAAATCATTACAATAATATTTGGTTCCTTTACTTAAAATGCAGAAATTGCATAATAAAAGACAAAAGGAAAAATGAATGATGATAGAGGAAAATATCTTCGTTCCATTCCTATGATGGCCTCTGATTAGGCCATGTCTCTGCCATGATGCTCTTCTTCAGCTACTCGCTTGATTTTCCTATCGCTTTCCTCTTTATCACTTGAACTTTCCACTTTCTAGAGCTGGGAGCGATCAATTGTAGTGGCATTAGTGGTGTCATGGAATCACAACTTCCAACTTATCCATATCTTATGTCTCTGCGTCACACTATCGGAGCCCAATATGCCTTGTAATATTGTCATAGTTCTATATCAGAGCTTTGAATTTCTAGGACTTTTTCTTAAAAGACATTATGAAAACAACGAGTTCCAATGGCCTTGGCCCCTTTTGTTTAGCCCCTTTCTATTTTCCTTCATGGGACCTAGGGTCATGACCTGCCGCTTAGCATTAAGGTGCTAGAGTGTTTAGACTCCCTCCAGGGGCCATTATTCCTTTGTTAAGTGCTTAGTGCCCGAGGTTCTTTAAGTTCCTCTTGACCATGCACTAGCCAAATATCGGAGCCCCTCTCATCTGAGGTTTCCAATCGTGGAAATAACTTTGGAGTTGCAGCATTGTAATTCTCTGATATGTGACCTCCGATATGGTGTCATCACTCCACGTGGCACTTCTTGAGTGGTGACACATGTCACCCAAATTTTCCTCCTTAGGCCCCTCAAAATGCCAGAATTTCCTACCACGTTTCATGTCGTACTTCTATGTCATGATGACGTCAGATGCCACTATAGCTTTATCAGAACCAATCATATGATGCCACATGTCTTTATCAGAGCCAATCATATGCTGCCACATGTAGCTTATCGGAACCAATCATTTAATACCACATGTTCTGTTAGAGGATAGAGAAAAGGTCTTGCCCACCTTTGGCTTTGCGATGAAATCATTTGTTAATCCTTTATTGGCATTCCCGTCAATTTTAACACCATTAGTGCTTCACCCATATCACACTTTTTTAAATGTTGTCACCTTAAGAAGTTCTGATTCTTCGATTTTCAATATGCCTGATGTGTCGATAATGTGACCTAAGGCATCCTAACCTCCAATAAAGCGACTACCAATATCTCTTACCTCCAATATGGAATCGTCAATATCTCTGGACCTTTGATATTCTGATATTCCTTCCCAAGGATTCAATCCTTGAAACTTTAGAAGACCATATATTTTGATCCAGGAGTCCATTTTTGGACTTCCGCATATCATTGGAAAGATTGTTCAGAGCAATTTCCAATGGAGAGGGTTTGATGTAGGCTTTGAGTCCTTCTGTGGCTTGGAATATTCCTGCAAGCTTCTTTTCTCATTTACTATTTGGACAGTTGAAAACACGTTTTGCAGTAAGTGACGACAAGGTTGATCAAAAGTATGCAACATGGGTACTCCTTGGATGAGGAATCAAATTTTGTATCCAACGAGTAATCCCACTTGAAATTTGAGTAAAAAATTAGGGAGATAAGGTGAAAATAAACATTGAAAAAGAAGTTTTATTATTTTATTATTTTATAACTTTTTTACCCCAAAAATGGTGAATCATCCGCCATGGTTGACATCATCATCTTGAATCCTATTGGTTATTATAAAGTTTATTTTGGTTGTACATTTTTCTTAGGAGGCCCATTTTAGACCTCAAAAGTTCTCTAATGAGGATTTAAATGCAACAAATGATCGTGCTACTATCTATGCATTAAAGAACTATGGATTACTAAAATTATTCTAGCTTCCTAGTATGAGGAAACAAATGGAGTTGTTGAAATACCTTGTTTGTTCATGGGATGTTCAAGCACAAGCATTCAGGTTTGGGGAATATCTACTTGAGATAAAGCTTGAGGATATCTACTTTTTTATAAGACTGCCCATGGGGGGTGCCCCCATATCTCTCCTAGGTGGGAAAAGTGGTGCGGAGAGAGCGAAAGATTATATCGCCACCTATTGTAGACCTCGAGCCTAGCCAACAAAGGATGGAAATGTTAGCATAAAAAATGTGACTTGGTTACCTTTGAGAATGATCCTATTCATTATTGCAAGATTGGCAGGTAGCTCCACATTGCATGTGGAAAGAAGATCACATATGCAATATGGATTGGAGCGTTTGGAGCCAACAATATTCAACTGGAGCAAGGGAGTTCTGGTCAATATGAAAGAACAAATGACTAAGGAAAAAGAAGGAAAACTAAAGAAATTTGGATACGGTGCGATCTTAGGTTATTTTGCACTAGGTTAAGTTCATTACTTCAGCCTCAACATATCATACTTGAGCTTATGGATCTGAAGGTTCCACGGATGAGGAGGTGGGTAGATCACATGTGTCAACATGTAGGGACGTCGACGATCAAATTTTCAGAAACCTTCTTTGGATGGCTACGTAGACAATTTATTGTGATCAACGAATATCTTTAGGCATGCATGCATTTGCATGATGACCCTGAGCTCATGCTTCCTCAGGGTGAGGAATGGGGTGCTTCAGGTAAGAAATTTCATCCTTTTAATTTTTTAGAGTTTTACATTTCTTTTTGTGTTTTTTTATGTTTCTGAGACTAAAAGATTATTGTTTCATGCAGATTGGGGACCATTTTTACCTATTGGCACTTCATATTTTCATTCTGTAGAGGAACGATAATAGGAGGCGACAGTAGAACCAAAACGGGTCATTGTGGTGGGACGGGATATGCTATAGGATCCAGATGTAGTGGAGGTCCTATCAGAGGTAGAGCACCCCATGGAAGGGTTGACACATGGAATTAATGATACCATAGTCGACCAACTTCCACTACGACTTCAACGATACACCATAGAAGTGCCTAGTCGTATCAGTTGACTACTGCGCAAGATGGATTGTGCAGTGGCATTCTATTATGAGAACCTTTGATCATGTCTACTTAGATCTTGCATATAGTTTTTCATATGGGCGATGTATGCCATATATGTATCAAGCACAATTTTTTGTAAAACTAAATTTATATATATATTTTCAATGTTTTTTGGTTTCTATTATATTTTCAATATGATACGATGTGAATTGAAAACTAATTACATTCGTTGCAAATAGCTATCTAAAACATGATTAGTTAGGGCATCTGTCAATGTGTTAGATTTCTAGAAATGTGTTCATATTGTATGAAATTGAAATGTCTTTCTATAAGGCATACTCTTAAAACCATGTGTAAGATGGTGTGACTTCTAACTGGTAGATACAAGAAAGTTGTAGTACTACAATTTGTGAGTCAAGTCTGATGACTAAACAACGGATAAACGACTTGTCTCCATGAGGAGCACACATCTCCCCTCTATAGGACTAATCACGAGGATTAAGAAATGTTAATTAAGTAGGGTCAAAGAATTAGGCTTAACAATAAAATTATCTTCTTATAGCTCCTTTGAGCCCCCTAGACACCCCCTCCTCTCTTTCCCCTATAGCTCCTTTGAGCTCCCTAGGCAACCCCTCCTCTCTTTCCCTTATAGCTCCGTTGAACCCCTAGACACCCCCTCCACTCTTTCCCCTCTTATGGAAACATAGACCCCATTCTCTTGTCCTTCTTGTTATGCAACTTGTGATGTGTGTGTATGTGCACGCGAGCACGCACATTATTATCATTTAATGTTCCATTTACATATTGTATTATTTGACTCTTACCTATTGAACATGTACATATATACATTACTAGTATAAGGATAAAAAATAAGGTATTATACAAAACCTAAAATAAACCAAGCATAAGGAACCACCAATTTACATAAGGGCAAAAGGACAATTTGGAACCACCATTATCAAACAAGATTTAAATGCCACTTTGCAAGATAATAGCAAGGCACCCTACATACCCAATGAAACTAACCCTCTAGTTCCATGAAAAATGAAACAATGTCATCCCAAAACCAAAGAGTAATGAGCCAAATGCCAAGAAACTAAACCTTCAAATTCAATTGATGAAAACACAAGTAATTACAACAATAACAAAGTTAAAACTATAATCTTTATCATAAAAACATGGATTCACATGAAACAACAAAATTAAAATAATATACCAAAAATCACAAGAAAACCCCAAGCTAGGGAAATGACAAAAATCCCATACACATGAAAAGGAAAGAAACAAAAGTAGAAGATGACAAAAACCCAATATACACATGAAAAGGAAAGAACCATAGGTAACACATTGCAACAAACTAAACAACAACACCCTCCTAACAAAGTAGATTTTTGAAAGACAAAATTATGATACCTTCCCTCCCACGCCCAACCAAACTCTCTAAAGTCATGCAACATGGGACATATTCATGCAACATGGGACATATTCATTCCTAGAACTAAAATTTGGAAAGCCAAATAACACGCAAACCAAGGTTTCAAATACAATGCATGGAAACGTTGATGGAACAAAACAAGGATAATGGAAAAACTATGGCCACTGCATTATATTTATAATAGGGACCATCACGACACACTCCACGACGAGGCATAAGAGATTCCAAACCAAGACCACAAGAATTCCTTGGAAATGTTGATAAATCAAAACAAGCATAATGGAAAAACTATGGGCACTACATTAAATTTTTAATAAGGACCATCATGACACACTTCACAAGGCATAAGAGACCACAAGAATCCCCTCTGGAAGAACGAGCTAGGGAAGAGTCCATATCAAGTAGTGTGGGAGCAACCCAAAGTCATCTTTTCCACTGCATCAAATCATAAAGTATGTGTTAATTAGATTCCCTATATTTCCCTAATTATTAATTCGAAAATTAAAACTATGCAGTGAAGCTTTATGTTTGGCATGGTCAACAATCTTAATTTTTTAAAATAAAAACTCAAACTCTAGGGAAAAGCTATAGTCTGAGCCTTGAAAGCATAAATTTTCAATCGTATCACTATACAGTTTCAACACATATTTAATAATTATATATGTATTTTTTCCAATAGAAAATCATATTGATTTATATGAAAACAGTTACATATTTGTAGAAGCCGAGGCGTCCACAAAAGGCTTTATAATATCAGCATAGTTCGTTTTCCATACATTAGCAACCGGATTTTTTTCAGAAAATAGAAAACGTATTAAGTTCAAAAGATAAAACATATGTATCGGCCTTATTAAAATTCATATGCCCAGGAATTGCAGAAGGGCCTTGATGCGCTGCAGCGTGGAAGATGTGGAACATCTGCGACCGTTGAAAATAGAGTCGTTCCTCCAGAGCCATATCGACCAGCAGACCGGAATGAAGATAGAGCGTCTTGATACCGTCTGTTTGCTCCACCAGAAGAATGCTTCCTGAACAGAGGAGAAGCATAGATAAGGGAAAACCAGAAAGAGGGAAAGATCATACCAGATTTGCTTGGTTGCCTGACATTGAAAGAACGTGTGGAGGTTTGTTTCCCCGTCTGCAGAACATAAGGCACAGCGGCTCGGACCGATCCATCCACGTTTCTGTAGATTGTCCCATGAGAGATTTCTGTTGTGAAAGAGGAGCCATGAGAACAAAATCATCTTGAGAGGGCATGGAGCTTTCCAGAAGGAGAGCGGAAAAAAGGGGATAGAAGGTTGTGTAGATATCTTTTACTCGGATAGGATTTGCTGCACGGGGCAGGCACCAAACCAGTTCGTCCTTGTCCCCCACTCTTTTAATGGGCAGCCCCTGTAGTGAATCGCGCAAGGAGTTCCATGCTAAAACGAGGTGTTGAGGCAGGGACAGTTCTTCAGCGTCCATCCAGGAGGGCGATGAGAGAGACCAAGATTTAATGAGACACGGAGAAATCCAATCATTTTCATAGAAGTTTTGTTGTGGCACTTCTACACGTAACACCATGCTCCCTATTTCGATGGTCTACTATCAAGGGAAAACTGAAAACACCATGATTTCTCAACATCAAATTGTAATGCTTCCATGACCCGTCACTAGCAAATTTTAATGTTTTATCATTTATGAATTTCTTGAGCCAAACAAATTGACCCAAACTTAATTTCCATAGTCATTTGGTTAGAGTTGAATTTTGTTAAATTTAAAAATATAGATGAAATTTGACCGCAAATTAGGCATGGTGATTTACCATTAAAATATAATTTACAAAATTTACAAAATTATAAAAAATAATTCTTTTAAAATTATGAAAACATATAAAATATATGAAAACCATTAAATTTGAAAAGTATATTTATTTTAAAATTCCAACGCTAAATGGATATAACGGAATCATCATATTTACTCTATTTTTTATAGTGTTGGCCTAACATACTCTATATTGTTTTAATCCCATATTAACTTTTTTGATATTTAAAAAGACTTAATCCTGCTTGATACAGAAATTATATTTGATAATCACAAACACTATTAAGTGAGGTTGACAAGCTTTATTAATAACGTTAATAAAACTGAGGTCCACAATTTAGGTTATTGAACAAATGAATGCAGGGAGAGTTCGTTCAGATTAGAATGGCTTCTTAAAATTGAATTTTCTCGCCTAACTGATTTTTTAATTAATTAATTAATTATATACAATTTTATTTATAAATGTATGAAATTAATTATATATTATATTATTTATAAATGTATGAAATAGAAGTATAATGTAAAATTGATAAGATGAGTGCACAAATATATTTAAATAATTTATAAAAAAAAAATAAACGTCAAAAAGAAAAATAAAATATTTATAAATAGCCAATTCAATTGGATAAAGAACAACGAGAAAACTTATAAAGAAAAAGATACTCTAAATAAAGCATCTCGTTGTAGATAGGCACTTTTCACACCTGGAGCCCAAAATAAGTGTGTAATGGTCATGGGATTAAGAGATTCAATGCAATGAATTGTCTTAGTGAGCATTGTAATATGTGAGCATAGACACTAGTTATGACACATCTTCTTACTGATGCAAGAGTGTTGGGGATGGAAATGACTAATTCATTGTAGATTTTAACTTTCCACGATTAATTATTCTAAACATATTTTTAATAAATTAAAGACATGTAATGATAAAGGCACATATTAACATAGAGATTTTATTTTGGAAACTCAAATCGGGAAAATAAGCAATATTTTTTAATATAATAATTTTCTACATTGTGTGTGTGTGGTATGTGTTTCATGGTTTTCGGAGATCAGCGACTGCTACATCCATGAAATAATTGTACCAGGAATTACCCGAAGTACTCAAACCACAAACCCTACCTCGAGAGAGTTGATAGATTGACCCATGACCTCTCAAAGCAAAGGTGCTTTAACGTACAACCGACAAATTAGCGCGTTAATTATATATATATATATATTATATATTATATATATATATATAATATTATATATATATATATTATATATATATATTATATTATATCTGGAATCCAATCCATTTACCATGATTAGAATACAATTGTAGTTCTTAACAAAAACTAGAAAACCATGAGAAGAACTACCATGCTCCACAAAATCGCTAAAGGACAAGATCATGTATCAAAAACTATAAAAAATAGACATAGTATAATATAACATATACCTAATATTCTCCCACTTATTTTTTTATTTTCACACAGGGGGTCATATCAGTACACGATCAACAATCTAAGGTAATAATGCCCATTGTTTCTTTATACCAAAAGAACTTATCAATGCTCACAAATTTTGTTAATGAATTTGCAACAGTCTTTGAAGTGTCCGCCTTCATGAGCACCACCTTCTTTTCTTCGACCATATCTCTCACAAAGTGATATTGAACATCAATATGCTTTTTCTTAGAATGATACATTGGATTCGTTTTGAGGAATATTGCACTCTACTACCACAATCTATACTCACAACTCACTATACCAATCCAATACCTTAACACAATCTCTACACCTATACTCCTTCCTTGCTTTCTTGAGTGGCTACCATGTATTCAACATCTATAGTTGAGAGTGCCATTATGTCTCTAGCTCATCAAATTAATTACTCCTCCAAAGTGATTAAAGACATACCCACTTGTAGATCTTCTATGGTCTCAATCTCTAGCCCAATATGCTTTAAAAAAACCATGTATGTCCAACACTCCGTCCAATCCTAGTTCTCCTTGGTAGCATACTCCATAACTAATAGTGCCATGAAAATGCCTGAAAATTTGCCTTTACTTCTTTCCAATGCTTGTTCCTTTGTTTTAACATTTATTTGCTCAATAACCCAATGTCTAGTCTAGTACAAACACCACATACGTCAAACTTCCAACTACACCAACATATGGAAACATGAGACATGTGTTCTTACTCTTCAATTGTCTTGGAACAATGTTCTATAGATAAATCTAGACCTACAAGAATAGGGACCTTTACTAGTTTTCATTCTAAGCATATTAGACCTATGCAAAATTGACTTAACATATTTCCTCTAATCTCACTAAAGTTTCATCTTTTCCCCATATCTTTTAATTTCAATTCCCAAAATAAAATTTGCAACACCAAAATCCTTCATGTCAAATTTAGAGGACAATTGAGTTTTCACTTCCTAGATTATTTCCATGTTATTTCCAATTAGCAACATGTCATCCACATACAACACCAAGTAAATAAAATGATCACCAACTAATTTGAAATACACATAGTGATCTACTTTACTCCTTGTGAAGCCAAGTCCCATTATATAAGTATCACATTTTTAAGACTACATCCTTGGTGATTACTTTAATGTACATAACAACTTTTCCAGTCTGTGTACCAACTCTTTCTTTCCTTTAACAATAAAACCTTTTGGTTATTTCATGTAGATTCCTTCTTCAAAATATGCATGTAGGAATGTTGTATTCACATCCATCTATTCTACTTCAAAAATAAAAGGAACAACAACAAATAAAATAAATCTAATAAAAGTTAACTTAGCAATAGGAGAAAATGTCCCACCAAAGTCAATTCCCTCTACTTGGGAATAACCTTTTGCTACTAATTGATCTTTGTATTTCCCCACTGTACCTTCTACATTCAACTTCTTATTAAATACCTTTTTTTTTTCCAATGGGATAAATTATAGCTGACAACTCCACTAAATCCCAAACCTCATTTTTCTAAGGCTTCCATTTCTTCAACTATGACCTTTTTCTAAAGTTTTCCATCCTCTCATTCCACTGCCTCCCTAATAGTTTTAGGATCATCATCAATAAGAAACAAAGAAAAATTACAATAGAAATTAAGTGGATTATACCTTTCTGACTACCTTCTTTCTCAAACCAATCTCCTCAATACCAAAGCATGTGGTTCTTCTTCTAATTCTTGGTCTTCTATAGAGTGAAATTCATCATTCTTCAATTTAAACTCTACCTTTTCTAGTACTTTCTCCCTTTGTAGAACTTCCTATTTGAAAGAATTTTTGACCTCTCTAAATACTCCATATTGAATATACACTACCTTCTTAGTTTCTTAGTTTTAAAGCTTATAACCTCTCAAACTATATTTTTTATCCAATATGGATATACTATTAACTTCCTTATCTAGCTTACTCCTATTCTCCTTTAGAATGTGTACATAAGCATCACATCCAAACATCCTGAAATGTTTTTAGATAAGGTTTATTATCAATCCATACCCCATGTGGAGTCCTATTATCCAATGTTGATGAGGGTGATATATTTACTAGGTAACATGCAATATCCACTGCTTATGCCCAAAATTCTTGTCTTAACCTAAAACCACTAAGTATGCTCCTTGCTTTCTCCTTCAACACTATATTCATCCTTTCTGTAGCTCCATTTTCTTGAGATGTGCATGGAGTAGTCTTCTACTTTGCTATACCACACTTCTTACAAAATTATTCAAATTCATTAGTACAAAATTCTACACCATTATTTGTCCTCAACACCTTAATTTTCTTCTATGTTTGATTTTCCTCAAGATACTTAGACTATTTGAATTTTTCAAAGAATTTAGGTTTCTTCTTGACGAATTAAATTCATGTGTTCCTTGAGAAGTCATCTATAAATGAGACATAGTACATAGATTTACCTAGTGATGGAGCCAATATAGGTCCAAACACATCATTGTGCACCAACTGTAACATTCCCTTTGACCTCATAGCACTAAAGGAAAATTCTAGCCAATTATCTTTTCCATATAAACAATGCTCATAGAAATTAAAATCTAGAGAGAAACTACACATACCTTTTATCATATCATTATTGTGTAGTACTCAAATATACTTCTCTCTAATATGTCCCAGTTTTTTATGCCATGACATAGTCTTTTCTCCATAGATTGTAGGAGTTATTCCTTCTTCTACTCCACTCTCAGGAACAATCATTAACAATGCTTCCTAGTATCTTATACAAAGTACCAATCCAAACTCTTCTCAACAATATGATTTCTCCTCAAACCATCCTATATGTATCCTTTTCAAACATTGTCTTTACACATACAACAATCATCTTACTTACAAAAATAAAATTTCTAGCCAATCACGGGATGTGCAGAACACCACAAAGTGCTCTAATCCTTCCACCCATGAGCTTCAACTTGGATTTCCCTCACCCATATGATTTTGGTTGTTGAGTGATCTCTTAATAAGACATCATGACCACCATATATTTCATACTCACCGACCCACTCCTTATAAGGATTCATATGAAAGTGTAACAACCCTGGTGAAAAGTTCATGTATTAAAAGTTAATCAAGCAAAAAATAAGACCATGGGTAAGGGAAACTTATTCCAAGTTGAATGTTGGGCAAAGATATCCTAGTGGGCATCACTGGATGTATGTTTTGGCTAAGGAAAATTGACAAAGGCTAAGGCAAAGGCTTTAAAAGGAAAAAAGGCATTTTTGGCACATTTATTTATGAAAATATTGGAAATTAAGAGAAAAAGGAGGTGAAAGGTCACAGGTTTCATGTGAAGAGGAAATTGAAGGAAAATAACGGAAAATGAAGAAATTAGATGCCTCATTAATAAAAAGGGCTTCTGAGGATTAGTTGGCAAGCTTAGTCAGTGTTAAGCTCTTGGCTCAGGCTTGGTTAGTGTAACCTTTTTTCAGTTCAATTTTGGAGCTCTCTCATTATTCTCTCTCTCTTTCACTCTTGGTCACTTAGAGTTTTATTGGAGCACTCTAGATTTGGAGCAAGGAAGGAAAAGAAAGCAAAGGGAAAGGAAGGAAAGCAAGGATCAACAAAAGGAAAGAAGGATCAATTGACTTCAACAAGATTACTTGCAGGCAACCTTTTGCATGTTTGATTTCCTAGCTAGTTTGGACATGCATGATTTTTCATGTTGGTGTATGGTTCTCATGCTGTCGATGGCATGGTTTTGTGGGGTTATGATAGTGGTTTTCAGCCTAGCCTTGCATTTTTCCAAATGCCATGGTATGTTGGGATGTTTATCTCAATTTTGAGCTTTGTTTTGCTAGATGGACTTCAGAATCCGGGGCAGAGGTGGTCTCAAGGTTCATTCTCAAAGGTCTAGGAATCCCTTGACCGGTTTTGGTGGGATACACGGTAAATCATGAGGGAGAAGTCTTGGTTTAGGGCATAGTGATCTGGGTTTGGATTGCAGTTAAGCCTGAGAGACTAGTCTTAATTTAGGGCCTAGTGAATCACGATTGGATTGTGGTAAAGCCTGAGAGGCAAGGAGACAGAAAAATACTCAAGGATAGTGATGGATTTCAAATGGAATTCCAAGTTCAGTTCGGTTGTTATCAGAGCATCGATTTTGGTGTGATCATGGTTTGGTGAGCGTGGAGGTGTTTTAACCTCTAGATCCCCTTGGTTGTTCTTGGATTGTTTGTTCTATGAGATCCCACATTCATGCTTGGAATATGACACAGAAGTGATTGGTTGAAAGAGATTTTTAGTTCAGCCATGTTTATGGTTGACTGGTACATGGAAGCCTCGAACCTAGTCAGATTTTCCTATGATTAATAAAAGCTAAGTTCTCTTACTTTTGCACTAGTTTATATGTGGATTTAATGGATGTCATATCTCTAATATTTATATGGTTTTATGTTGTCTGTAAGAATGGTTATATGATTGGTTCATGTCATGGTTATTTCATGTATTTACGTGTAATTGTTAAATGGATGGATGCAAGACCTAATTGATGTTATAACAGTTCAATGGAGAAGATGGAGATCCTTCTGGTTATGTTTCATAAGTTATTTTAGCCATTTATGCCCTGTCTTGTATCCTAGACTTGTAGGTTGCATTAATTACAAGTGTTTGACAAAATGTTAGTCTCGGTTGGGGATGCTCAGGCCTAGTCCCAAGGTTGATTTTTGATTTGTTTATATTTTTGTCATGTCTTTTATGGATTCTAGAGGTTAAAAAAGTTATGGGCAGAGGTCGGGATTCTGGGCTAGAAAAGTGGCTCAAATCTCGAGGACACTGGCACAGGTTTGCTAAAAAGAGTCCAGGGATGCTGGCACATAGGCCCATGAGAGCGACTTTTGCTTCTAGTCATTTAGTAATTATCTTGCCTATAGCATGAGAGTGACCATGAGTTAAAAGGCTTAAATCATTAGTGGGACTTAGGGACAGGATGTGTGAGTGGCTGACATGTCTCCTAGGGGCGTTGTTACTGATGTGGATAGGTTTGTTTAAGGTGTTATGTCGATTCCATTTCTCACCAAGGAAGTTGAATCCCTTATAGTAGCCTCTCTCGTCACATGTTTACCCCGACTAGTCAATTGCTTGGGTAGGCTTGGGAGGAGGGGGTGTTATAGATTGGTATTAGAGTGTGGTTGGGCTCTCCTTGGGTGAATGTGTTCATCATGCATGCATGTAAGTTGCATGTGTGTCTCTTACACTTGCATTCCATGTGCTTGTTGCATTACATCATGATGATCATGGTTGTAGTAAGGTTATCATGAGGAGCTTGATGTTGATTTTTTGGAATGTATTTTTAGGAGTATATGACTCGTTACATCATTATATGCAACTTGATTATATCCTTCTATGTTAGGTTGCATTATTGTATGTTTAATTACATGTATCAGTCTTGTAGGTTGGTTACAATAATTGATCACTTATGCTCGACTACATGAGTTCATGCATATGTGTAGTTGATTAGGAATTACTTATGCATGTTGATGGTTTCATATGGAAATGTGTACAATGGAGTAATGGTTTTTGTCATGCATGAGGTCATAACATGCATTGTTGATATGGCATTGCATTGATGACTGGACCCTAGCTAGAATGATGTGTATATGGTTTTGTTATGCAGTTGTTATGTATGTATGGTCTTGGTTATAGTTATGCATGAATAGTAGGACTAACATGCCTTGTGAAGTCATGGTATGCAATTTAGGTCATCAAGGTGATATTAGTATGTCATGATGCTAATGTGTTGGTTGAGATAGAGTAGGAGATGCTGATCATCATAATGAGGTTGCAATGTTACGCTTTGGGGTAAGAGAAGATCGTCATACATGTATTGTATGTTGACATGCAGGTATGTAAGTTAAGAATTTTTATATACATTAGATTTATGTAAATGTCTTTTGATGTTATGGTTACATTCATGATAGATGTTAGTTGATTAGTGTAGTTATATGCACATGTGTCAGATAGTCAAATGATAGTAACATGTAGTTGTGTGCATTGCTATTGTTGTTTTACAATAGATAACTTGATGATTATGTTATATGTTGTTTATGAGCATGATATATAGCTTATTTTTGTTATGATATTAACTTGATGATTAGGGTTATTTCATTGAGATCTTGAAGTTGTAATTTCGGTTGGCCATATGCGTGATAGTTATGTTCATTGCTTTGAAGATCTTGATGTTATATGTATTGTGTTGACCTGGATTGGCTTATGCATATGGTTATGGTTGTGATATTCAAGTATGGTCTGACATATTTGTGATTTGGTGTCATGCTAATCTAGACCGATCATACATATGTGATTGCTATGCATAAATGATAATTGTTTATGAGTTAGGATGTGAACATGTAAGTTAGTGATTGTTATGGATAGCATGATCTTATTTATGGTTATGCTGATGTGTTGAGAAGTTATATCATGCTAACTAGCTTGCTTGTGTAGACAAGACAACCTCCCCCAAGATATAGTAAGGTACGAGTTTGCTTATGTCGTATATTTGGTGCTTGACTATTTGATTAGTTAATTTATTTAGCATGGTATGTTACAAGTTGGTTGAATGTTTGATGAATTGCATAATATGAGTATGTGTTCAAATGATTTTGTTTTAAGATGATTGTATTACCACATATATGTTGAGACAATTGATATGTACTTGAGTATAATAGGTGATAGTTGTAGCATTGTGTCTAAGGACTATGAGTTGACTATGGATTATGACATGATTGTTAGTCTTAGTAAAGGTTGATTTCAAATTGTTAGATATGATTGTTTTGATATTTATAATGTGAGACAAACATGTGTGAGAAAGTGCAAGGAAACATGCTTGTTATTAGCATGACAAGGTAACAATTGATGTGCTTATATAACTAATAGTTGGGTGATGTGATAGTACTAGTAAGCCTCACTTGCAACCAAGTAAAAAGGTAAAAAGGAAGGAATTGGGAAATAATTCCTTTGCTATGTTTGGAAACACTACTTCCAAACGAATGAGTAACTTGCACACAAGAAGTATTATTAACCTTCATTTGTTTGAAATTATGTGGATATGTGCTATATTCATGGACATGTAATTAGCAGGTATATTAGCTAGTCTCTAGTTACAGGTGAATCTGTCAAGGGAATTAGAGTCCCTTGAGAGGTGGCATGGACGTGTTCAGCTACAAGGCAACGTTCTTGGAAAAATAAGGCAAGGGATTTATTGTTATTTTTAGTTATGCACCGACATTATGTGTTTATGGCAATATATGCAGGGAGTTGCATGGAAAGAGAGATTGCCATGAATCTTGAAGAAGGCTCAGTTCGATATTTCCTTAGGAAACATGGCGATTGAGTCATGGTGTCTATTGTTAGTCTTTTATTTTTGGTATCTTGTGATTGTTGCACTGGATTTGTGATTTTGATTGTGTCTAGTGCATAGCTATGACACTTTGTTGTGGTGTCGTATTGCTTTTGGTTTTCATGGTCTTCTTGTTGTTTTTTTCGTTCTTGCCTTTTATTGTTTTGAGTCTTGGGAATTGATTGGGAAACAGGAAAGTTAATGGAGCTCAAGGAGAGCTGTGTGGTACCCAACAGGTAATGTAAGACTTAGATGAAGCTATGTGCATGAGTAAGCATAGTGTAAGGTGAGACTATGACAGTTGATTGGACTAGTTGGGTCCATGGTGGTAGTACGGAAATGTGAAAGGTAAATAGAAAAGGTAAAGTAAATGGATCTGAGGTGTCAGATGCCTTGGCTATGATGGGAACCCTTTTTCTCAACGTCGTGCATGTTGTGCATGAATAAAGAAAGTTCTCTTAACCTTGACCTTGATATCTAGTAATTATGTTATGATCATGATTATGCTGATGCTTATATATGTATACATGTATGGATGTATGTCATTGTCTGACACAATGATGATTATTGAATTTAGGCTTTTGTGATCCATATCAAGTTTTGAGAGAAGATTCTTTGGCGTAAATCACATTGGGATGCTTTTGTCAACGCGCTTCAAACCAACGAGTGTGGTTCATCGTCAGGACAAGTTGAAGAACCAGATATTGGCTACAAGTTAAATAGAAGAGCAGATCATCCACCAACAACTATATTGGATTGGTCAACCAGACTTTCTAATGGCTATATTTGACTGGAAAATGACTAACTAGACAAGACTATGGGATAGGGGTGGGAGAAATAAGATTATATAATATATTAATATGAATTAATTAATTACCGAAAGGATTTTACTTAAATAATTAATATAAGTTAGTTTCATAACTATTATTATATGTAAATGAAGTAATGTATTTAAAAAGTTTTTATATCACAAACTATAAAAATATTTAATATTACAATAAAGTTAACAAATTGTGTAACTAAACAATTTATTATTAAATATGAAATAAAAGGGGGCTAATATTATCTAATTAAA
>APFE030534716.1:171670-280814 GCA_000404065.3 Pinus taeda | reverse complement strand
TGTGACATACTTCCTCCTATAGTCCATTAGGGACATGAGTCAAAAAGTGAGAGAGGGAAAACACAAACACCTATCACCATGGCCTCATTAAACTGATAGTGATGGATGCCTTGAACAAATTGAGAATCCTTGTCCTTTGGTCCAAATTCATAGACATGGATAGAGAGGCCTTCATTGATACATAGACCCTCACACCAGGTGAGACCCCAACCTCTAGTGTTGGAGGAAGGGAGGAGAAAGAAAAGGAAGAAGAAGGGGAAAACACAAGAGAGGAAGAAGCAGTAGGGTCAAAAGAAGAGGAAATAAAAACGAATGCAGAGAGGACAAAGGAAGAACTAGAGGCATAGGTAGGAAAATATCAAGATGAAGAGGAAGAGGGGAAGAAACATGAAAAATCAAGTCATGAGAAAACTATTGGGCCTAGAGAAACAAAGATATTCCCAAAGCAAGCAAATTTCTCTCTAGGACCCACTGAAAAAGAGGTAGTTGCAACTTTAGCCACCTTGAGCACCCCAGTCAAACATAAGAGGAAGAGACAAAGGAAAACCCCCCTATACTTTAAGACCAGGAAAAGCACCAGTATCAAGCAAGGTAGGCCACAAACTCCCACAAAGCCCCCTATCACAATTGAAGAGTCCCCAAGTAAGAAAGAGGAGGTGGGGCCCACTAAAAAAAAAAAAAGTCGAAGAGGTCACCTCTCCAAAGCCTGTGACAAATACTCCTATAGAATATGTAAGGAGGCCCACCATTAGATCAACCTCCTTCAAAAACCCAAGACACCTACCACATACAATAAGAATAAAAGAGGAAGCTACAAGAAGGGCAGAGCATGCTACAGGGAAAATAGAGTGTGCTACAAGAGGAGCAGAGGGTGCTACAGGAGGGGTAGAATATGACACAACAGATACAGGAGGTAGAAATTTCCCCAAAAACATTTGAGAAGGACTTCCCAGAGCTCCAGGAGCCCAGTGCACAACCCAGCCTAAGCTCCTATTATAAGCACATTGAAAGAGGGAGAATTATTCCCCAAAAATTGCAATCCCACTTTTCTTTGAGATAGAAACAGAAAGAAGAAGAACCCACAGATGGATGCAAATTTCTAATTCTAAGAAGGTGGAAGATGTGGGCCTCATGGAAGAAAAGGTCCTTGAAATGGGAAAAGAATTAAGTGAGCTAAGAGAGAGGGATTCCACAATGAGGGAGAAACTATAGGAAGAAAATAGGTGGTTGAGGGAGAAGTTGTAGGAGAAGGAAACTCAACTGGCCACAATGGCAAGCCTCTCCATGGAGGCATTATAGTGCAGACAACCATCCAAGTCTTATGCAATCTTTGTCAAAGAGTAGTGGCTGCAATTCCAAATAAATACCTTAGCACAACATGGGTCTATGTCATTTCAAGATTACAAACAATTCATTGAATTTTGCAACCAAGTTAGCATAGAAGACAGAGCAAAATTGTCTCAGTTCTACATTCATAACCTCATCTTGGCTTATATGAATATTTGGGATCCCAATGCAAAATTGGAAGATATACGATTGATGGCCTTAGCATCTTGGATGAATCATGAGGAAGAAAGAGTTGATGAAGTAAAGAGAGTTATGACAAAGGAAGAAAAGGAACCACTATATATCAGGGTAGAGCTAATAAGCCCAATGGTTGTCATTAGCAATCATAGCATCATCTCCAATGATGCTGACCTAGCACCCAAATACCTTGCCACCTAGGAACAAGCCATCCCACATGTTGAAGGCACACTTAGGTTGTTAAGGACAGAAAGCCAGCAAGCCTACCAGAGAAAATGGAATGCCTTACCCCACAGTCTCCAGAAGGGTAGCTAAGGGTAGTAGATGGAATGCCTTAAAAGTCAATTGGATTGGAATCAAGCTAAGTCCACCCTTGCTGCTAGGCCTACAGGAAGGAAGAAATGAAGCAGAGGAGAAGGAGTGGACAAAGATAGAAAAGAATGTAAGATTCTATCCCTAACAAGGAACACAATCTGAGGAGCCTCATCAATAGGTACATCATAAGGGTCATAATTCCATCCTCCATATTTAGAACTATCTCTTTCTCACATTATTTACAATTTTTGTTATATTAGGCTTAGTGAGAGGGGTAAAAGATGTTTTGTTGTATCAGGTGGCCTAATATGGTTTAAATGCAGGAAAAAAAGCATTTTTGAGACGATTTCAATACAAGATCTTAGAGTAGACAGTAGGGATATATTCTAGGAGGTTGTCCACCTCTTTAACTCCCTCAATCAGCGAAAATCACCACACTCTCTCTCATCAACTCGAGGTCATTGGAAACCAAGCAGGACGAGGTCATTGGCAGCCAAGCAAGTGCAGTTTAAGAAGATCAAGATCCACCCTTCTCGAGTTTTGGGAGACAAACATTCCTATTTTATAGGGAGTTGTTAGTAGCTACCATCTTGTATAAATAAACATGCCAAAGAGCTCATGATATTTCAAACTTTTTTTTCAACTAGGAAGCTATTGAGCTTAAGCACTTGAAATTGTTACTTTGACTGGTTATGTGATGTATTTGACATTGATGCAATGATAATGAGAAGTTTCTTATTGATCAATCAGTGATTTAGTTCCAGAGGGCTGAGGCTCTTGGGTTTGGGCCCAACCCCAGTGGCTTAGGTCCCTCTTATGTATTGGTATCTCTTCTTAGCTTAGAATTCTTATTAGTTTTCTGCATTTCATTAGAACATAACCCCTCAAAAATCTTGTGATTGCAACCTCTATCTCATCTCTCTCATGGGAGCATGAATGAAAGAATATAGAATCACAACCCAAAAATGCTATGTTTATGATTTCTTGGAAGAAAGTGTATATTAGTCATCTTGGTTTGCATATGTTTACTTTATATTAGGAGTTGATTTACTGACTAGATCAAATTTTTTGGCATAGATTAAATGGTATTAAAATTCAACTCATCTTATCCACCATTAGTTATTTTATTTTGTCAATGATAAAAGAGTATGCATATGTGATGTTGCAAGGATGTTTGGATCTATAAGCAAGGGGCCTTTCACCATCTCCATCTTGGGCTTCTTCACCCTCTTTGATGAATCCCAAAATTCTGTTCTTGAGCTCATTCCCTGAGGTCACCGTGAGCGACTCTCCTAGTTCAAAACAAGCCTTCCTAAGGTGTTGAGCTTGGCTATGGGTGTTGGACACCTTTCATCCATCTACCACAACCTCAATCCACCTTACCATCCCTTGAAATCATCATTACTACCTCCTAAGCCGTCCTGACAGCCTTCATGTAGCATTACAAGCCTTCATGTAGCAATATAGGGCACCTGTAGCAACCTGTTTCACCATTTGTTTGGCTTGTAATGCAAGTTTGACTTGGTTTAGAAGTAGGCTGACCCCCAGCTGTGACTCCATGGTCAAGGGCAGCACCTAGGCCATTCCAACCATCCTTTTCCCTCCCTGCAAAATAGAATAACATTAGTTTCTTTATCACAAATCTAGAACAAATAGAACATTGATTTATATGCAAGTGTGAGTTAGATAGATGATGCATGAAATCTTGAGTTACGATTTGGTATGTTAGTTTCTTGTTTGCAAGTGGATTTGGTATCTAGATGGTTGATTGGTAGCACTGTCACCTTGAATTTTGTATGATCCCTGAGTTGATAAATAGAGTTGAGGAGCCCTTGGAAGTTGCAACACTCTTGGTGCAATACCAGGGCTCACCAAAAATGTTATACCAAAAATGACTTGTTTAGCACTAATTTCAGGATTAGTCAAAAAAACTAATTTACACAAGATATATCTCATAAAATATAATCATTCAAAATATTTAAAACTTCCACACGTAGTTAGCTATGTCATTTCACAAATTTTAAATTTCAAATTTTGAAACTTCACCTAAAAAAGTAATAGTGAAAATTGTAAGATGACTATTTTAAAGCCAATTTCAAGATTATCTATAAACTTTATCATCTAGACACTTTTTAACCAAAATTATAGTGGACTAGAAACTAAAATTTAACCACTTGTACTATGATTTTTCCCCTTTGTTTCCACAAAAATCAATCTCTAAACTTCCCATAAAGATACTTGTAACAAAAATGCATGGTTGACTCATTTAAAATTGAATTCAGTATCAGTCACAAACCCTATCTTTCATAGGATATATCTCCAAAAGTATAATAAACTAGAACATGCAATTTTTACCACCTCTACCTTGAGATTTCGACTTATTATATCAAAATTTCATACTTTGAAATATCTCGGAAAGACATTATAGAAAAAATTCCAAGATGAAATGATTCAAGGAGAAAAATTTTAAGATCATAGGTCTGATACCAAATATCATGATCCAAGCTCCTTGAAAATGATAAAAAGTCAATGAATACAATCCACTTTGAGTAGGAAACTTCCTTTTCTAATTAATCAAATGCACAAGACAAGATATGATGACACTAAGAATAGGTATCCTTGGTGTGTGTGTGTGTGCGTGTGTGCATTTATATAAAGGATAAAATGAAAGGTTCTAGGCAACTTATTAATATAACACTAGAAATGTAATAACTCAATATCCAGGGCATAACAATTAGTCATGTGTTTAAGGTTGTCACATAAAAACCTATTAGATCCAAACTATATCTAAAATTCTAGTATTCCCAAAGATTGTCACTTGAACCTCTCTTAAATACCTTGGGATGTCCATCTCTTTAGGCAATCCTTCAACAACTACTTAGCAAGGGTCTATACACAAATCAAATGAAAAAAACAACAATGTAGTTCTCAATGGGCGAATCTAACAAGAAATATCGTTCTCATCAAATCTATATTGTTGTCACTCTATAATGGTGGCCCTGTTAGAATTATTGCAATAGGTTGCAAGAGAGATCCACAAACTCCTTTGGCAAGGAGGGAAGACCAATAAAAAAAAGTTTCACATCATAAATTGGGATGTGATCAGATAACCAAAAGAAAATAGAGATATGAAAATAAAGGATTCCATCACTAATGAACATTGCACTGTGGAGAAAAATAGTTTGGCATCTTATAACTTGCAAGTATGACCATTGGAAACGGGTTCTACTCAATAAATAATTTCATGGCGGAAAGAAAAGATTCTTAGATCACCCATTGGAAGACAAAGGGAAATATATAGATAGAAACTATGTAGTGTTGTGACCCACCTAATTCATGCCAAACTCATATGGATACCAAGGGATGAAAAAATTATCAAGGCCCATCTGAGAACCCATTCTACGAGGGGTTTCGGGGCTAATAAATCAATGATACCCTTTTACAATATGATATGACGTATGTTCCTTTCCAAAATCTTTATTTTCACTAAAGAACTAGACTTCCCCTTCCATCCTTTGAAGGCTCAAAATGAATAGATTCATGAGGATGTGAGGAATGAGTAGTTTTTCCCCCACCCAAGGAATCCTTCCACTTCTAAATGGAATTGATCAATCCCACAAATGGTTGTTTCCCTATTGACTAGGTTGCTTATTTTTCCAACAAATCAATTATGGTTGTTTCCCAAATTGAGAAGGCAAAGGAATGAAGAATTCATTTTCTTCTTCCATGCTTGGATTATTTTGTTTTGCCAATAATATTTTTGAATAATTGGTTTTCAAATTGTTTCTTATTCGAATCAAATCAGCGTGCAAACATGTCCAATAACATCTAAAATTCATAGCATTAGTGGGGTTAAGGCCATCAATCAACCAAAGTCCATATGCGATGATGGAATCATGGGAATCCTCTCCCTCCATAAGAAAACATCAAGAATTATTGGAGTTGAGAGATTGGATGGATAGCCAAGGCGTCAAAACTTTGTATGACTTGCTAATCTACATTGATATACTCACAATGGTTAGGATGGCTACACCTCACATCCCCAACCACGTAGCTCCCCAGACTTCAATGCTTTTTACTTACCTTAATGGCTATAATTCAATGTAAAAGTCCTCCTTTGAATGCAAACATTGGGACAAAAATGATGATGAGTATTTCCTCAAAGAGGGATACCAAGCTTAGATATCAAATATCCCTCTCCCCCCATGCTCTAGAATATGGAAACATATCTGAAATAGGGATGGTTCACCAAATATAAATACTTTTTGTTGGATCATGTTTCATGGCCCCTTACTCATAGCTATGAATCTACAAATACGTGGGATATGAGGGTTGTCAGGCATATTCTTTATAAAGTGGATGTAAATACTCAAAGGCATTTATTTTGTGATCACTCTTTCACTATCCAAATATGGAAGGTAACATTCAAAGAAATCAACCACATAATGGACACCACTCTAACTTGGAAGGATGTATTCACAAATTTCTCAAAAAAATACGAAGGAAAATTCATGAATAAACCAATTCTCAAATGGTCTTGGCAAGCCATGCCAAAAATTTCCTACTAGAAGGTGTGGTCAGCGCATAATAAATTCATATTCGGCCAACGAAATGTGAATCCTAGATCCATTGCAGCTAAAACACGAGAACTATTGAAAGAAGCATTAAAAATCAAATTCAAGGGTCACAATATCTCGCTTATGGAATAAGAAGATAAGGATTAGCTTAGTGATCCCCTGATGAGAGATGGCACTTAGTGCAAATGCATCTTCTCACAACCCACTCAAAGATTGAACTAGATACTTTGAATGTGGGAGGAGAAAATAAGGTGACAAATCTCCTAAGGAAATGTGTTCTCTGTTTTGATGGAACCTCAACAAGCAACCTAGGAATGGAAAAATTTGGTGAAGCGGGGAGGAGGGGGCGGGGGGAAGAA
The DNA here is from genome assembly GCA_000404065.3 of Pinus taeda. Classification (NCBI taxonomy): domain Eukaryota; kingdom Viridiplantae; phylum Streptophyta; class Pinopsida; order Pinales; family Pinaceae; genus Pinus; species Pinus taeda. Next base: position 274,039 of record APFE030534716.1, on the reverse strand, counting down.
TTCGCGTTCAATCCTAATGGAAACTGAGATGTGTTGTAAATGGGGGATAGGGAGTTGTATCAAACAAGTAAACAAAGGGTATACCTCTATTCTAAGGGCTACAAATTCTAGATTCAAGTCATATCAAGAATCTTATAGTAATTAGTGATCCATCCATAGTTATTAAAATTATGAGCAAAATGAATGACCCCTCCAATGGAAAACTAGAAAGATTCATTGCCAGAATTCAAAACGAAGTGAGTCACTTGAAAACCATGGAATATTATCATGTCTTAAGGGAGAACAATCCACAGGTAGACGACCTTACCAACATAGTGCCTTGACTATAAGTTGCGGAGTTTTAAAAATAAATGAAGGGTCATCATTTTTCCACATCCCTTGATTATTTTATGATGATCAAGAATATGGAGTGTATGCCCTCCAATTATGCTTTCAAATGGCAGTGTATCAAAGGACTCCCTCCCCATAGTTATATCTCACGTTCTAAATTTAATGAAGCATTAACATTATCAATCAGGCTCAAGATATAGGTGGGAAGTTAGTGGGGTAAAGGAATTGGAGGTGGTCTCAGTCTTAGTGGAGCTTGTGCACGTTTATCTATAATATACTTTGATAAGCTTTGATTTCCCTAGGAAAATTCTTGTTGAAACTATAAAATTGGCTTTTGATGAAGCATATGCTAATAGTAGGAGTTGGAATTTAAATGAAATTTCCCAAATGTGGGGTTGAACTAAGAATTTGCAATCTTATTTTGTGCATTGGGATATTTAATTTAATTTTATTCTTTCTAGAATTTTGAAAACATCAAACTCCCTATCATTTTTATGTCTGGGAAAAGTTAGTTCATCATTATTGTCTACAGACCAATGAGGCTTATGCTTGGTTCTGAAAGTGGGAAAAAGGACAGAGATTCCTTGAGATTTCCCAAGTGTTGTGAAAACTTTCGATGCTTGCTGGTTATACTAGTTCAGCAGAAGGTGTAGGGCAATCATGAAGTAATAAATAACTAAATAAATAAAATTTTAAATTATTCAATTTAACTTTGGGACGAAACTCCTTAAAGAGGGGGGAGTATGTAATGTCTCGTAATAATAAAAATAATAAATAATATAATATAATATTAAAATATAAACAAATAAATAATAAACAATAAAGAAAAGATAATAATAGTAAATAGATAATAAATAATGACCGATGAGGCTTATGCCTGGTTTTGAAAGTGAGAAAAATAGCAGAGATTCCTTGAGATTTCCCAGGTATTGTGAAAACTTTCGATGTCTGTTGGTGATACTAGTTCAGCAGAGGGTGTACGGAAAACATGAAGTAATAAATAACTAAATAAATTAAATGTTAAATGATTCAATTAACTTCAGGAGGAAGTTCCTTAAAGAAGGGGAATATGTAATGTCCCCTAATAATAAGAATAATAAGAATAATATAACATAATATTAAAACATAAGCAAATAAATAATAAACAATAAAGAAAAGATAATAATAATAAATAGATAATAAATAATGAAGAAATATAATAATAATAAATAAATAAAATAGTAAATAACAATATTAATAGAGTTTTAAATATATAAAAGTAAACTATAAAATAGTAACAATACGTAATGTTAAAAATAAAATAAAATAAAATAAGAATGAGTTAACTAAAAGAACTATAAAAATAGTGAAAATAAGTAAAGTTATCAAAAAGTAAAAATAAATAAAATAAATAAATTAAGAAAAAAATTAACTTAAGTAAAATTTAAAATAAGAAAATAAAAGTTGCAAAATTTAAAATAAGAAAATAAAAGTTGCATGTTGACACATAGAATGTGTGCATGTGGTTCCCTTTCCAATGTTTGGTCTATTTAATAAACGATGAGGAAGATGAAAGATCATTCATTCCCCATTCTATGGGGAGAAAAGTGTGGTGAGACAAAGGATTCCCTCGCAATAGCACGTTGATTGAGGGCTCAAGAGTGACCAGTTGTAGAAATATTATATACAGCTGAGCCTACGGTTGGGTGGAGAGTCATCCCCAAAACTTTGTTGCGATTAACAGGATTCAAATAGTTCAACTCTGAAATCACAAGGAATATTGTCACTACAGGTAAGTCATCTTTGCTCATGTTTTTCGAAATTCTATGCTAATTAGTAGAATAATTGTGTGTTGATTCTTAATTGCATAAATTGATGTAATTAGTTGTAAATTTTAATTTCGAGTTGTTATAGGTATTCACAAAGAGGTGGGGGTTTGTGAGAAGACCCATTTTGGCAATTGCATGGTAGTGGCATTTGTTTTGCGCTCAAATTATGCATGGGATAACTCTCCCTTCTTGATTGGGTTTGCCTTAGCAAGGAGATCAAAGGTTTGTGTAGAAGACCCAATTGGGCACTTGAAATTTGTGTGACACTTACAAGGCATTGGCAAAACCATCTTGTGTTGTTAGCTGGTAATCAAAAGAACATGGATAAACTCGGCAATGTTGGGGCCTTTCCTCTTGTGAAAATTTGTGAAATTCGAAAAATCCTTTGCATGCATGAAGATCTTATTAAGGATAACTCAACCTCCATCATTTCTATCATAACATATGTAGAAATGAGGATGAAAATAGTAGTCAACATGCAACGAATAGGATAGCCTTTTTTAACAAATGGAGCAAACTTGAGCCTCAGAAGTTGAATATCTCTATCTCTCAAATTGGTGTTGTAATTTAAATAAGGTTTCTCTATCTATTGCCTCTAATCATAAAATGTTAGCTAGATGAGTGTTTGGAAAGCTTAAAGAAATTGGCATTTTCAACCACATCGTCAAAGATGTGGATATAGTAAACCAAGAATCCTAGTCTTTCTATATTAGCAAGATAAAGTGCACAATAATATTATTTTTCTCTCTCTCTCTCTCTATATATATAGCAAAGTGGGCTAAATATTAAGAATGCTCTTCGAGATTTACACGCATAAAAATTCAAAGATATCCTTTGTGAAAAATAATATTATTTTTTTTATATCAAAATCCTTTTCTTTTGACATTATATTAAACTAAACACACCATGATAGCTTGTGTTTTTCTTACGTGGTTACATTAATCAAAATGAACCCATTCTCATTATTTATAAATATAAGAATAAAGATATTTAAATTGATATGATTAATTGTAAATCTACTAACTCTTTTAATGAAATATGAAAATTTTAGATTTAGGAGACTTAAAGAAATTGAATCCACCAAAAAATGAGTAAGAATCAAACTATTAAAAACAATTTTTACTTTTTCTCAAAAATTTCAATTACCTATATCTCTGCGTTCAACAATTTTTTAAAATAAATGTGATTTTACACCAACTCAGAGATTGTGTTTTCTGCAATTCTCAATTGAAAAATAGCCCCATAAAAATACCAAAATATGTTGATATTTCAATGATTTTCTAGCAATAATTCAGTCTATTTTTTTTCAAAGAAATGAACATTTCAGGAAACCCACCAAGGCATTTCCCATCATTTTGAGGATGATACCTCGGGTAAACAAATTAATTGCAGTTTTGGCAACCGAGGTCCATAATATCCCCAAATGCAGCCAGGTCGAGGACTTAACCCTGCAACTTCCAATTTATAATTCACAACATACCACTTGAACTAAACCACTCAGCTTATCCTATCCACCTTACCAACTCCATGCCCACATAGAGCGTAAAATGGAACATAGTAGTCCAATAATTGAACGATCAAACACTAACAGTATCTGATGCTATTACAGTATTCTCATGGCTACTTTAAACTTACTTCCTTCAGATTTGCCTGAGAAAGATTTTCTAGCTTTCCTTCTGAAGCCAGCTTCCTGAAGCATCTTCTAAATATATATGTATTTCTAGTTTAACTTCTGCAGACTTTAAGACTTCCTCTTCAATTCTCCGTGCTGTCTTCTCCTCCAAAAGCTTTGTTCTGCCTCTTTCTGACGCCCGTGAAAATAGACTCTGCATTAGGTGAGGGGAGATTCCATTTTTAACATATAAGCACACATCATTTCTAAACTTAACCACTTCAGGAGAAGCCTACTTCACCGAGCACTAAACAAGCAATCAAAAAGGATTTACAACAGGATTTGCAATCTATACAATTTTTAGACATGCGCAACAGTGAATAGAATCGAGAGTAGTGAATAAACAATTTCCAGACATACGCAACAGTACATAAATGTGGCAGCAAGACGATCATCAAACTCTAGACCAACTTGAACTTAAACAGTAGCTTCATTCAGAAAAGCCCTCGTAGAAGAATGTAGAGTGACTTTTTGGTATTTAGAGGTAAACATGAATCACATTGCAATGCGGTAAACATGCAATTTGTTCTGCTAATATGTAAAGTACCTTCTTAGTGGTATTTGGAGGCAAACATGAATCACACTGGGATCCGAAAAACTGCAACTTTTTATAAGCCTATAATATGTTCTACGCATATGTAAAGTAACTTTTCATTGGTATTTAGAGGTAAACGTGAATCACACTGGAATCCGATAACTATGCAACTTTAATTATACATGCAATATTTTCTGCTAATATACCGAACATAAAAGTCAGCTGCATAGCACTCACTCTCTGTACAGCATCTGTACTTGGGATAACTGTTGTATTAAAACACATTTGGATAGCAAAATACTGACAATTTAAGATGACCACATCCCAAAAGCTTTAAAGATCTTATTCATATTTACAGTTAGCATCATTTTACTTTAACTCGCCTTTTAACACAAATGAAAGAAATGAAATCTGCTTAGAAAGGGTAAACAGATTTTAACATTACGAAATGTTTGTGGAGTCAATACTTAATTATCTGTTTAAGAAAGAACTGCTTGAGCATCTCCAGTACACCTTCACTATGAGTAGGTTAAAATTTAAATAAAGAAAACGTAAGTATGTTCAGTGCCTATCTTTTCACAGATGTTGTCTCAGTCAATCCAACAAATTTAAGCTATACACATTTCTAGGCCCTACCGATCAATGTTCTATCTGATTGAACCATTTGTGCATACTGCGATGCTAGTCTATCTCTTGTATGTCTTCAATGTTGAAATTTGTTGCAAACATTGGCACAAATCCAAAAAGTTTATCAAATATTTCATGTTTCAAAATGCATGAAAAGCTTAAGTTCATTAAAAGGAAAATATCATACGCAGAAAATTAGCACATATCCAATAAAAACCTTGTCTGTTGGGGTATGGTTTAAATTCTTAACTTCGATTGCATCCTATGCACATATAATCATAAAAAACCGAAGAAATTGAGCTTAGTCTGCCAGAAGCATTTCTCAAATTCAAAAAGGAGAAAGATAGAACTCATTTTCCATTACCTATAAGCGAGGAAACATCAGTTTGCAGTGTCAAAATGTTCACAAACGAAAGAAAATGCATCCTCTTGTAACCAACGTTTCAACCAAGGTTCATATCAGACACCAAACACAAATTAATGTGGCCAATTGATAATACCTGTAAGCTGGATGTTTTCATAAATGGCTTAAATTAGCTCAAATGGACTCAACTTGAAAATAATAATGATCACGTACAATCAAGTCAAGCTAAGATTGACATCTCTTGAACTTGCAGTAGTAAGATGCAAGAATATCTTAGAGAACAAGATAACCATTAAACATACACAACAACCTAGGATTAACAAATAGACTTGTACCAATAAGATGCATTAACCTTATATAGAACAAGAAAACAATCTACCAGATAAGAAAGGCAACAATTCTAACTTCAAGAAAGCCATATAAAGGAGGGAAATATTTTTTCCCTAGGGATTCATCATGTAAAAATGTTAAAATTCTAAATGGGGTGACGTACTTCAGATGTGGCAATATCGTGGGTATTTTAACCCATCAGAAGCAACAAGTGACGATGAAAAAAATAATCATGAAGCATAGAACTCGGAAGTATCTAAGACATTTTCAATTGCACATAAATTCAAGATATAAAAAAAATCACACAATGGAATTCCATATGAAGATGACTTGACCTTGGTAATTCTGTTTTAACATAGAAACAGATGTGTTATGTAAGAGGTAACATATCTAGGACATCTTCAATTGCATATAAATCCAAGATATGAGAAAATCAAAGGAATTTGATATGTATATAAACTTGATAATTCTGTTCTAATATATGATAACATGTAATCTAGGTCATATTCAATTGTACATAAATTCAAGATAAGAGAAAAAAACAAAGGAATTCGATATGTTTATGACCTTCATAATTGTGTTCTAATCTATAGAAACAAATGTGTTATGTAAGAGATAACATGCAGCTTGGGCAATGGAAGGCTGAAAGAAGGGGAACATTTTTAAGTGGTCCAAAATAAACCACAAGGTCTTCTGGGTCATACAACTGTCAGTACATGTATGAGCATTTAACTAACACTCGATTGTGGATGCACCATATATATCAGGTAGAACACAGTAAATATCCTCTACAAGGGTCATTTATAATTACATTTGAAAGGATGCCACACAACTATAGTCTGTCTCTTTATACTATGTTTTGACGTTCAGAGATTGACCAGCAGCACTATAGGCCGACAGTTTCCCAACTAGATCAGGAGATTCAGAGTTGATGTTTGAACGCAAATAAGCAACTTGGCTTTCAATCAGGTTTTCTTCCCAGAAATCTCAAGCCAAATATTTCTTTAGGCTTCTATAACACTCTACTTAGCAGATATTTTCTCATATCATACAAAATCATGATTTTGTTATTGCCAATTTCATGTTGTTCAAGGAAGCATGTGGAACCATAAGTAGCTTAATTTCTCTGCCTTATTTGAAGAACATAATGTAATGGAGTTTGACTTATCAAGTTTCACTTTCAGAAAACATAATGAATAATAAATACGTTGATAAATGTTTACAAAACCAAGTATGGAATGCAACTTCTAAGATATGTAGCTCCACAAAGAAATCTTTGGACATGGGCTGTCGTAGGCTTCAATTTTTAAGAAATGGTAGCAAGAGCTAAGAGCAAAATGCAAGCTTCTGTATACCAGCAGTTTTTAACAGGAAAGAAAAGACAATATGAGGATAAAAAGGCATGTTTGCAAGGGAGAAGAAATGTATTCCTGCAAATAGGCTCGTTTCAATTTAATTTGAACTTGCTAACATTTCACAATTAGAGATCATAATAAGACAATTCATTACCCTGGACAGCTACAGAAAAACTAATTTCACTATTTACAAGATTTCTCCCCAGTAAGAAACTCTTCACTCCATAATAAAAATGGAGAAAATCATTTTGATTTCATGCAAATCCACTCATAGCAGTTATATTAAGTTTCAAGCAACCCAAGTAAAGAAAAGTACTTAGGAACAATATAAATAATTTGCAAAGTGGAACTAATAAGAATGTTCAAGTTTGAAAACAGGTAAAAAGTTAAAAGGCTTGAAGTCTAAAGAACAACAATTCATTGAATCATAACCCAAAGCCAATGAGAAACAACAATAGGGAAGCAATAAATAACCCAATGTCGCCCATTAACAAAAGCATGGTTGACATCAGAGATATAAATCATACATGGTAAGCATTCACATATAGAACATTGACTCAATATTTGTGACAATCCCTAGCATTCTAACTCACAAATGAATATTTTGTTTCAGTGATACCAAACTGACATTGATTTTTGCTGCATCGAGTTGCTTTCCTCTGTTTTCTCAGATCAATTACTGAAAATAATCAAATTTGAACATTCATTTACATATTCTTTTCTTTGGGGTCAGGTTTGAAGGAAAACTCTGCCGATCCGTGGATCGGTGAGACGAAAAACCTTCCGGGACATAGATTATCATAGGAAAGTTAGGTCCACCTAGGCAATTTACAACACTACTCACATCTGCTAGGATTATTTACAATTAATACATGCAGACTGGGTTTACAGAAACGATTGATCAAGCTGTTGATGACTGCAGGATGGCACGGACATGCTGATCAGGTGCTGCCTCTTTTTCGTAAAAAATAGGGGGTGTACTGCATGGGTAGTTGACCAGTAAAGGTCAACACATATATTAGGCCCAAACAAAAGCTTTGGAACGCATGTTTTTTCTTCCCTACATGACTTGATTATCAGGGACTTTTAGGAAATGGAAAAGCTGAACATCTTCTGGACTAAGAACGTCTAGAGCTAAAATGCATAATGTCCCCTACCGTTTGGAAGCCACAAGACATAATTTCATTTGATACATAAAGTACAGGAGCAATTACTCTCAATTCTAATGCATGGTATTTGCTCTCAACTTAAACCATTTGCTGTGATGTCATCAACCACCATCTTGTAATGAGGTGTCCAGGACTGTAATGAAAAGATACAAATACTTCAGTATTCAAGCACCTTGAAAGGACTCTGCATTAAATTGACACAACTTGCATATGCAACAACAGTCAGTCCCATGCTTCAGCTTCTTAAAAGTATGGTGAACTGAGACTACTAAACCACTCTGTTTGTTAGTTGCTACTATTAAAAGTCAGAACTGGCACAACAAGAATGTTTGTGAGCTGCTCCTATTAAAAGTTGGGACTGGCACAACAAGAATGAAGACTCCTATTAAAAGTCAGGACTGCCACATACAAGGAATGTTTGTTAGCTGCTCGTGCAGGATTGCCACAACAGGGGATGAAGATGACTCGAAAAGTATTTCAATCATGCATTAAATCTTTGCAAAACCGAAGAATCAATGAGCAAGATGAAATTGGCTGAACATCATGTATTCGGTAGAAATAATGATTGTATAAACATGAAAAACATATATAGAATCATCAATCTCCATGAATTGCTAAATTAGGGTGCTTGGAAGGTTCTACTTGGTAAGATTACGCTCATGCATGAATACATTGGGTTACTCCAAGAATGGAAAACCAAAATGAAGCGTACATCTGCACTTATTTCGTGAAGTAAATGAGAGTAAGCACCATAAAAGTGAGCAAAATCACAATTATAACATCTTGATAATCCAAACTAGAAGATCATAAAAATAAACCTCATTCCAAAATCTCAATGAATCTCAAGTGAATGAAATAAGGAAGCAATGCATATTTGAAGAAAGACAAGATACAAAGGGCATCACTCATCACAGAAAAAAGGAAAAAAATAAATTACATTGACGTCCACAAATGACCAAAGTGTGGAAAAAGGACAGTATACTGTAATCATGTAATTTCCCTTCCTAATTGTTTTCCCAAGGAGAGGAGAAACCATTTTTGGCAATTTTGTTATTTTTGGTGGAAGAACTTAGGAGAAAGGGGGTCGATGTGCTTTTTAGCTGATTGTGGGGGCCACTTACCCACCCAAAATACGCACCCCTTGGAGGCAGCTAGATTTTCCTAATTGGGGAATCAAAATATTGATGGGGCCCAAGGGAGCAAGCATAAATAGAAGGAAGTGAGCAGCATTTGGGGCCTTTTGATGATTTGAGAAATCATTGTTACTTTGGCTGCTTAGCTAAGCTACAAGTGTTGTTCAGCACAAGAGCTTCCCAAGGAGTGAAACTCATCCCTCGTTTCAGTGGACTTCGAGTGCCACCCTAGGAGGACTTTCTTTGCCATTGGAGACAGAGAGTAATATCACCCAGCAGAGGAGTACGTTGCGTTGGCCAGCAAGGAAGCGGTTTTTGGGAGTAGCAAAGATGTAGAGGGAGAGACTGTGTGTTGGGTAGAGCAGTAGAGCCGGGGAATTCGGATGTGAAGGTTGTTGGAGGTATTCTCATCTATTTTCAACTTTAGAAAGGGGAAATTATAGCAGGAAGGCAAGCCAAATACTTAGGTCGAGCTGCTGGTCAAAGGGACTGCATCATCCTCACCAAGGACTGCGCAATCACTTGGAGGGAAGCTTAACCGGACGATTGGGGAGCTGGGTTGTGGGGAAATTGTTGGGAGGTTTCCTGAAATTTTGGCAGCGAGTTACAGCAACTCCATTTACAGGTGAGTTACAGCAGCTCCAGTTACAGGCATCGATTCCCAGTATTGGAGGAGAGCCAATCCCCAAGGGGTTGAAATTGGCAGGCCAAAACTAGGGAAAACCCTTTCTCGGTTTTTGGTGAGGAGTACATCCCCAAAATTGCAGAAATCTGTGGGTTTTTTTAGGGGGTAAATCAGAACTTGAATTCAGCCAGCAGTGCAGATTTGAGGGGACAATGCAATTCTCTGGGGAGCAGCGAATTCACAGCAGATGGGCACTTTTGTATTGATCACCTGAGGCTTGTAGCTTTCCTTGTGCAAGCCCATGTGCACCTCATCCAACTTCTATTGTACCCCAGCATATTTGTTTAATGAAAAATAAGCCAGTTGGGTGTTTGATGAGAAACTTTTGTTCATGTGTTCATCACTGAGTAAAATTTTATTGTGAATTTTATTACATGTCTTTGTTATCACTGCAAATCTTCCATTAGGAATATTACAAAATCAAACCCAAGACCTCCCCTGGCTAGTAGGGTTGCTGTAACAACTAATGGTGGGCTTCTAATTGTTTTACATTTAGTTTTGTTTAAGTGTGGCTTGTTACACTAACAACCCCTTCAAGCCATTCAACTGACTGGGAATTCCTAGATGGCTCTAATATCATGTGTGAAATCGGAAGTTTAGGAATTGAACCCAACACCTCCCTGGTTTGTGGGGCCACTATTCTAACTGAGCTCACTGGCCACACTTGTTAGCCTTCTACTTGTTTTACAATTGTTTGTGTTCAAGTGCATCTTGTTGCACCAACACAAAGTAGGTCAATGGACTTAAAATTTATCTTGTAAAATAGAAAACTAGGTTAGAAAAAGAACCCCAGGGGCTGAAAAAGTAGACAAACACTAAGATGCTAAAACAATGTAAACATAGCAAGAGGGGGGTAAACCCAACACTATTTGACCCCAAGAACATGTACCAAAGGCCTTCAAAGAATGATGACAACCAAAGTTGGAAGTTGATGCAAAAGATTGGTGATGTCACAAAGTCTATAGCAATGCTTAAAGCAAAAGAATTGGTGTCATTATCCACCAACTTGATAGGGCCAATACAAGCTCTAATAATATCCATAGTATAATGTCCAAGGCCAATGGTGCTAGGCTCTACAATCCTCAAAGGAAGCAAGGAACCCCCCTTAACATTAAGGATCAATGAATCTCTAGAAGGAGAAAGAAAGTTTGTAATGTGTGCATGTCACCCTATCCCTAAATGCTATGAAAACTAGATGGTCCTGGATGTTGGAAATGGAATGAAGGTAAGGATTCCATGGTACTTTACTAATAGAATAATGAGAATGGAATCATCTCACTAAGAGTAGATGCAAAAAGGCATTGTTGATTAGAAGATCGATTGGGAATCAACAAAGTGGACCTCATTAAGAGCAATTAAAAGCTAGAGAAAACCTTCATATCTAGAAACGAATATATCATAATACCATTTAATATTTAGTAATTTAAAAAACCAAAATTATAATAAATTTATAAGACATGTTTTACATCAACAAAAAATATGTACCTCTCTCTCCTAATGGGAGAGTCTTTAAGAAATCTGACTCTATGAAGTAAAAGACCAAGCGAAAAATAACCTTGAGGCAAAATGGGTGGACATCAAACTCTGCTTGAATAGTGGGCTGTGGATTCAGCCTCTTGCAACGAATGATGGTGTTAAATTTCCATGAAACTCTACAACTACTTAGATGAATATCTGAAAATGAAGCTAGTTTGCTTTCACCAAGATACAAAGTTTCTTAACAATTCATAGGCAGCGGAATAGAAAACACAGAGATAAAAACACACCACATAATTGACACACTTTTCTCAGGAAACCCAACAGGAAAACCTTCTTGCTTGATGTGGTTATTTTATTGATTGTTCTTGAGAACTTGGATCTGTTACAAGGCAATCTGTCTCTTTGAGAAAGCGTTCCGCTTCTCTCTCAAATCTCAAGTGATCTTGGCCTGCCTTGATCACTACTTGATCTCAATTCCTGCACACAATTCTTCCTCTATTGCCTCCTTGACTTGCTCTGCAAACCGTGCTCTCTTCTCCTTGATCTTGCGCACTTGTGACTTCCTACTCCTTAGGACACAAGCTCTATGCACAATCTCCTAAATACTTGCACACTTATGATCTCATATTCCTTAGGACACAATTCCTGCACTCTCCATAGTCAAGGCTCGTCTCACAAACTCATGAGTTGTCTTGTCACACAAACCTTTGTGCACAAAACTTAAATTGTACTTGTGCCTTTGTCCTCTCTTTATGCAAGGAGGCCGAACTTAATTTAGAACTCGAGCTCTGATAGCGAGTTGACTGAGAGTGTTACTCGCTCTCCTTCCAATCATCACTAGAATTGTTAACTCATGCTCTCTCCAATCAACACTGGAGATCTAACTCGCTCTTCCTTCAATTAAGACTAAAGACTAACTCGCTCTAACTGAACTGCCAACTGCCACCTCGTTCTATAGTCAAACTGATGAAGACTTCCACTTAACTAAAGCTCCAACTCTATGCATGCTAATTCGATGATTATTTCAGTAAACTGGAAATAACTCATCCTAACTGAAGTCTAACTCCTAAGGACAATTCAAGGTCTTCACTGGCTAAGGCACAAGCCAGAAGACCTTGCTCGCTACATTTTCAACACTCCCTCTTAGCGAGGAAGGGATTTTGTACAACTCAAATTTGTTGTCAAGCTTCTCACATCTACTGTAGATGCTCCTTCTGACACAGAAGCTTGTCCTGCTACCTGAGCTTAGAACATGTCACATCCAAAAATCCTCTTGACTCTAGCAGGAATCTGAAACACCCAACCCCCTTCATTGCATGTGTGGTGCTAGCTCTACAACTCTCATTGTAGTTTGAACCTGTCTTTGAAACATTGCGGAAGACTGACCTCATCCCTGTCACATCACTGGACGCTATACTTTCCACTAGCCTAGATCCTGTGCTAAGTCCTTCTAGCACGACTGTGGGTCTATCTCAGTCTTTTGAGACACCCACGAGCTCTGTTGCCAATTCCCTAATTAGTACAGTCTCCCCCTCTCCCTTTAAGGGTTGACCTCTACCAATCCTGTTGGCAAACTTGGTACTGTCCTTCGTACCGTATTGTTGGCTATAATTGCCATCTTGTGCCTGTCACAGAAGGTCCTCTGCATAGTGACTCTTTGTTGGCTATTGTGACTCAGAACTACCTAAACATGCGCAACAAGGCACTCTTCTTGCGGCACGATCCTCTATATCCTATCTCTATGGCACCACCGGACCCTGTTGATCCCTCTGCAACAAGCTCATCCATAGCTCAATTGCTTTACTTGTTGCCCTTGGACTTTTTGTGGCTGGCTTGGAGCCCATACACCTTGCATGTTTCTGCAACCCTATCTTTGAGGGTTGACGACTCGCTTGTCACAATTGCACACGGTTTTGTGTGGCTTGTCTCAACTTGTCTCTGCGGGTTGATGTTTTCTACGACTGCACTCCTGTGCATCTCTGACCTGGTTTCCTTATCTCTAGATGGACCACATTATTGCAGCTACAATCTTGACGTGAACCTTATGCGCAGGTCAGTGGTGGGTTGGCCTGGCGACTATCTACTATTCGACGAGTCCTTTTCCTTGTCACCCTGCGCTTTGACTATTGTCTCCGACACCCTGGCACCGCGCGGGTTGGTTTTGTTGGTGGCTCCCTCAACTTCGCGGTGGTCTGTTGTTGATTTGGGGTAGTATCATATGTGCTCTAGCCATGAAAATTGGTGGAGAGGCTAAAGCACATGAGATCTCCAAGACCCAAAAATGGTTTGGGCAGATTCTAACCGGTTTGGGAGACATTAAAATAATTAATATTTTTAATCAAGTTCCTAAGTCTAAACTTCGGAAAAATAAAATATTAATGGGTATTAATATAACACTGGGTTAGAACGTTCCAAAAGTCATGGATCAAGCCAAATCTAATCTTAGTCGTTGATTAGAGATTTAATCTTGGTTGTTGATGGGCCAACGAGAAAGGTATAAGAAGAGGCTTGAGGGTTAGTTGGAGAACACCTTAGAGTGATCAGTCATTCATTTTGCTAGAGCTGGGTTGCTAAGCAAAGTTGAATTAGTGATCAACAGCGAGGGGCAATGAGTACGAGGCAGAGAGGCAGGGACAATACTGGGAGACCAGCACAGAAGCGGAAAGAGCTAGAGCAGCAGTCAGTCTAGGCTACAAAGAGCCCAACAGAGGCATGAAGAGCCCAGAGAAACTGCGTCATCCACGCAGAGGGCAGAGGGAGTGACGCAGAGGCTCCCAGAGGCTGCACAGTGCCTCATAGGGCTAACATAGGGAGTCCTGGGGCTGACACAGGTCAGCGCGAGGCTGACTCAGAGGTCAGAAGGGCTAGCACTGAGCTTTAGTTGTGCCAGAGAGGGTTTCGTGGGACAGGTTTTCTGAATACCTGTTTCCGGATATAGAGGTATTGCTGCCATGTATTTTTCTCTGTCAGGTGAGCCGGTTTAGGCACCCAGTTGTACTCAAATAGAATGCATAATAATACAACCCTCTGAATAGTTGCACTAGTTTTCCCGCATTGGGTTTTTCTGGGGACATTGGTCCAAAATAACGGTGTCACTTGTGTGCTTGTTTTCTTTCAATTGATGATAAGAAGATGTTGATACTGTACTTGTGTTTATTTTTAGTATTTACATGGTAAATAACTTGTTAATTAATTAAACAAGTAGGTGAAATAAACTAGATAGTACAGGAAGAATTTATAACAGGTTAGACTTAGAAATTCCAACATGGTATCAGAGCATGGTTATAGATCACAGGAAAACTGAAGGCATCAGCTAAGCAGAGCATTTGCAGTGGATTCAGTTGTCCTGAGTGACAGAGCTTATCCTTGCAGAAGGCGACAGAGAAAGGAGTGACGTAGAGGGACTGCATCATCATTTTGGGCCAGAGAAAGGCATTGCAGAGGCTAAGGGAGGCAAAATCAAGCTCATGCAGAGCCACGCAGAGGCCGGGAGGGATGACGGAGTTGGCTGGGGGAGCTGATTTGTCGGTGTCGGGATTGGGCAGAACCAAGTGGCTCAATCCTTCAGTTGCTAGGGTATAGGAGGCTGCCGGTAATTTGTGGAGCAAAGCTAGTGGGGTACTATGGTCAAAACAGTAACTAACAGGGCAAGACCAAGGAGGAGGGAGTTGCTACCGAGGCATTTTCTAGCCAAGGAATTCGGATCAGTGGTGCAGTTGCATAGACGATCGGAGTGGGGCAACTTGACGTTGGCAGGAGGATTTCTAGAAGGGAAATCGAGACTCAAAGGGAGTCGAACCGAGAACTTCTAGACAGAAAGTTGAGAGACTCAATAGGAGTCAAACAGAGGACTTCTAGGAGGGAAGTAGAGAGACTCGAAGGAGTCGAAAGAAGAGCAGCGAGATGGTCGTGAATGGGCTGAGAGATCAGGATAGGTTGGACAGAACGTCCAACTTTGTGGTCTGGAAGGCCAGGATCTTGTCCATTCTAGACAGACATCGCTTCAAGGGCTTCATTTTGAGAGTGATAGCTATCCCAGTTGACCCGGTAGCTAATGAAAGGTACGAGGAGGCAATGGCTAAGGCTAAGTGCATCATCCTTGATGGGGTCAAGGATCATGTGGTACCACATATTGCCGAGAAGGAAACAACAAAGGAGATGTGGGATGCCTTGAAGACATTGTACCAACATACTTTCGTGCAGAGAAAGATGCTCCTAGAGAATCACCTAAGGGCATCCCAGATGCAGAAGGGAGAGCAGATAGATGTCTTCCTCGGTTGGTTGAAGGAGACCCGTGACCAGCTAACTTCCATAGGGGCCACGCGAGATGACGAATTGATGGTGAGGACCACATTGAACGCAGTTTCCGAGGATTGGGAGGTATTTGTCTAGAGCATACTAGGAAGGACGAGTCTTCTAGATTGGGAAGAACTATGGGCGACTCTTTGTCAAGAAGAGATCAAACGATTGACCAAGGTGGGGAGTAGTGGAAAAGAGGTCATGATCAAGAAGGAGGAAGATGTTAATTTATGATATGTTCTATGCTTATAGAAATTTACTTTTCTTTCTTATTATTATTCATATATTAGCAATCACATGTGCATAAGTAAAGTGCAAATAGAACATTCAACGATCAACAGAAAACAAGCCAAGACAAGAGACACAAGATGTGGCGGCTAGCCAGGGACAAACCCCACAATGTGTCGGGAAACCCTCTGATCAAATCTTTTTTTATCTTCAATAATTTAGCAGAAAGAAATAGTACAATAAATCTTATTTATATCAGCAGTAGCAAACCCTAGATCAGTAGCATCAGCATTAGCAGCTTCATCATCAAAACTAGGGCAGTCGATATTTCGCAAACCGACTGTCTGATCAGCTTGATTCCACCACCAAAAAATGCAGCCTTCAGAGGAGGTCTAGATGGACCTACAGCGCAGTTCATAAGAGGAGGTTTGATGGTCAATGCTGGTCAAAGTTTGGATCTGCAGTTGCAGCTTCAGGTTCAGCAACTTCCTTCCACATGTGTAAGAGAGAGTCTCTTTTCTGTGCAATAGAGAAGAGCCTCTTTTTTGCGTAGGAGAGAGAGAGAGATGTGATGAGATGAGTGAGTGCAAATGAGAAAAAGCCCTCCTGTATTTATACACAATTGTTGATGTTTGAATAGATGCAACTGTTGGGCTTCTGAGTCTACATGAGTTGTAGGTCGGCTTGATAATAATTCCATAATCAAAATAAATTCATATCTCCATAAATACTTATCGGAATGAGATGATCTTTAGATCAATCCTACACCTCTCGATGAGAGGAATCTAATAAAAATATTCTCAACCATGAATCAAATGACCCACATGGAGTTTTGCCCTAGTTTCCAATTTTAACACTCCCTCTCAACTAGGGAGAACTCCATCTGCAATCTGTTTGTCGGTCGCTACTATTGATCCATCAAATGCACTACCCTGTACAGCTTGACCCCTGCTCTTCTCTACTCTATCCTACTCTGCTCTGTTCTATTCTACCCTATTCTCATCTGCTCTGCTCTACTCTGTTCTGCTCTACTCTGCTTTGTTCTGTTCTACTCTACTTTTGTCCGAATTATGAAGAAGAAAAAATGATGGAGGATGCACATACTGACTCGAAGTCAGTCTCAGAGTATGTACCACTGGTCACAAACCAGTCTCAACCAACCCGAAGTCAACATCATAGTGAGTACAACTCCTACCACTGGTCCTAGACCAGTCTCAACCGACTCGAAGTCAACATCATAGTATGTACCACTCCTACCACTGGTCCCAGACCAGTATTGCAGTCTCAGAGAGTGTACCACTGGTCCCAGACCAATCTCAACCGACCCGAAGTTAGCGTCATAGTATGTACCACTCTCACTGGTCCAAGACCAGTCCTGCACTGACTCGAGGTCAGTCTCAGAGTATGTACCATTGGTCCCAGACCAGTCTCAACTGACCCAAAGTCAGCATCATAGTGGGTACAACTCCTACCACTGGTCCCAGACCAGTATCATTGATCCCAAATCAATGAAGGTCATCCTAGCGTAGGGAGTACGGTAAATACAGCGATGTGTCCATTAGTACTAATATGGTCCCTAACTTCATTTCCCTGCTCATTGATCAGATGAGAAGTACTTCCCATGAGTCCCTGACAGCATGGGTAGGATGCCTTGACAGGAGAACTTAACCAATCCTGCCCTCACAGGAGAACTAATCATCCTGCTACATAATCACCATGGAGAACACATCATCCAAGCCTCACAGGAGAACTAATCATCTTGCTACATAATCATCATGGAGAACACATCATCCAAACCTCACACGAGAACCAATCATCCTGCTACATAGTCGCCACGGGGTGTACTTGTACACCACCAGGGTATAGTGAATCACCCTGTGGTCATATGTTGCTCCAAGAAGTAACCCGTACCCCCCCGGAGCTCCCAGAACTCAATTCATCATACAGAACCCTCATCGGAGGGTCTTTGAACAACACCAAGTTGTTCTCGAAAAGTCAGGAATTTGACTTTCCCTAGGGGCTTTGTCAGAATGTCGGCGACCTGTTCATCTGTATTGATATGTTGGAGCCTTATAGCTCTCCACTGCACCATATCTCGAATATAGTGATACCTGATATCGATTTGCTTGGAGGGATCATGAAATACGGGATTCTCGGACAAACGAATCCCACTCTGGTTGTCACATTGGATCACGGTGGTATCCGATGTAAATCCAAACAACTCACTGAAGAGCTTTCGCAACCAGACTGCCTCATAGGAGGCCATGCTAGTAGCAATATATTCTGCTTCAGCGGTGCTCAAAGCCACCGACTTCTAATTCCTGCTCATCCAGGATATCGAAGCAGATCCCAAGGAGAAACAACACCCCAAAGTGCTCTTATGGTCCTCCACATTGGCTACCCAATCAGCATCAGTATATCCAAGTAGTCTCACATCTCCGGCAGTGTATCTTAACCCATAAGTGATTGTGCCACGAAGATATCTCAACATATTCTTGGCACCAATCCAATGTATGTGGTGAGGTTCAACCATATGTTGATTCAATGTGTTGACTGCAAAGCATGTGTCTGAAAAGGAGTTCACTAAGAACATTAATGCTTCGACAAGTTGCCGATACTCGGTAGCATTTCCTAAAACAGGTCCAGCAGCACTACCGCTTAACTTCTTGAAGTCAAGCTCCATCGGGGTAGTTCCAGGGTTGTAGCCTACCATACCAAATCTTTCCAATATCTTCACCACATATATCCTTGAGATAGGAAAATTTCCCCTGGCTTCTGCCATACTTCAAGTCCTAGGAAATAATGCATCAGTCCTAGATCCTTCATTTCAAATTCAGAAGCCAACTCCCTCTTACATTTGTGAATAAGAGGGTTTGCGCCTGTTAGGAAGAGGTCATCCACATACAGCACCAGTATGAGAGGTTTGTCGTCTTCAACCTTAAAATAAAGGTTAGGATCGGCTTCACTCCTAGTGAATCCCAGCTTCATCAAGTAGCTATCGATCCTCTCATACCATGCTCGAGGTGCTTGCTTCAGCCCATAGAGAGCTTTCTTCAACCTGCATACATGAGATTTTAGATCATAAATCTCAAATCCTTCAGGTTGCTCCACATAGACCTCTTCTTTGATCGAACCATGCAAGAACGCGGTCTTGACATCCATCTGATGTAGGTTCCATACTTGTGAAGCCACAAGGGCTATGATTGAGCGGATGGTTGTATATCTGGCAACAGGTGCAAATATCTCATCATATTCTATACCTTCCTTCTAGGAGAAGTCACGAGTAACAAAACAAGCCTTATACTTTTCCATACTTCCATCTGTTGCATGCTTTATCTTGTAAAGCTATTTTGAAGTGATAACTGTCTTGTCCTGGGGTCTGGGAACTACTTCCCAGACATCATTCTTCATAATAGACTCATATTCTTCGGTCATAACATCCTTCCATACTTTATGCTTGACAACATCTGAGAATGATGAAGGCTCATTTTGTATGATTGTGCTCATGATAGTTAGGTATCCCTGATACCTGTTAGGTTTCTTACTTTCACGGAAGGTTCCTCGGGGTGCAGCATGTCCTTCAGCATCATCAAGTAGCCCCCTAGGCCATGAAGGCCTCTTCCTAGAAGAGGAAGGCTCAGGTGGATAAATAGGATCCATGGGTTCCTCCACATCAGGCATTGTTACATCATCTACTCATAGAAACTTCGGAAGCCTTTGATCATGGAGCATGGCACAGACAGCTCCCACAATCGTATGGTTCTTCCTTTCTGCCACACCATTCTGCTTAGGAGTATGTGGTGTAGTAGTCTCCCTCTTAATGCCAGCCTCTTTACAAAAGTCATGAAACTCGTTAGATTCATATTCAATTCCATTATTAGTCCTTAAGATCTTGATCTTCTTTTCGGTTTGATTCTCGATCAAGGCTTGAGATTTGTCACAAGACGTGACACCTAGCGGACTTCCTCTGACCTGATATAATGAATCAACTCGAAACCCAAGAGTGAAGGCATCTTTAACATTATTTTTCCATATATGTACCTTGCCATCACTGAAGGTCACCTTGTAGCCTTTGTCTGCCATTGCTGAGATGGACACCAGGTTCTTCTTGAGGTCAGGTACATATAATACATCCTATAAGTGGATCGTATTACCTTGATTCAATTTAAGAGAGATATTGCCTACACCTTTCACGGGATATTTCATATTATCTCCAAGGACAATTTCAAGGTTAGTTTCTTTCTCTATCAGATTATGGAGAACTTCTTTGTAACTAGTAAAGTGCCTTGAGGCACCACAATCAATGAGCCAAATTCCCATTGAGTCCGAAGGAGCAGAGGTAGATAGAGCAGCTGGTAGATAATATTCATCCTGCTTATTTTCAACAATGTTAGATTCATACCTGGAATTTCTAGCCTTCTTGAATGATTGTCCTCTTCTTTGACTTCCAGCACTCCTTTTACCTTTGCTATTGAATTTTCCATTCCTTTGATTGCCATCAGAGTGATTTTGATCATCGTCCCGTGTGAGTCCTTTCTATCAGGGCACTCCCTTGCATAGTGACCTGCTTTATCGCAGATGTAACATCGTCCTTTTCTTCCACCCTTAGGTCCAACCTTTCTTTTTTATTTAGTCCCGGAATGATTTCTTTTCTTAGCATGAGCAGTGTTGTCGCACAGATTGTCATGACAATGCTCAGACCAGGGGCTGTCACCCTGATCCCCGACCTCTCCATTTAAGCCTGTCTCCCACAGCTAAGGGGGGTAGACCCTATGGGATAATGCATGACCAACTGGGGACTAGTTGGGTTGGGAGACACGAGGGAAAAATAAGCACTTATTTGATTAAGTTAAGTTAATAGACCAATGCCTTATGGAGTTAATAACTGAATGATTATATGCCTGCAGAAATATGAGTTTATTAACAATCATTTACCATCAAATAACTCAAACAAAGCTTGACCTTTACCAAAAGCGAGATAATCGATAAATGCTCGATAGCTTAACCATATTCCAGCAAATAAGATTCGAAAGATAAAGTGCTTCAACCACGTAAAATGCTAACCAGAGATCACATTCATGTAGTTAAATTTCAAATGAACATTAAAGCATGTTAAACATCAATTCCCACATCAAAATTTTAGCCTCAGCAGAAAAGATAAAACATAAGAAATTCCTGAGCCAAGACTGAAATTGTCAAAAAAAAAAAAAATCCCAAAATATTTTTATATTTTTCAAATAAAACAAAATTTAAAATAAAAAATCTAAATAATATTAAAATCTAAACTAAATAAAAGAAACCCTTTTTGCTTTTTATAATTTTTAAATTTTTAATGAATTTTTAATAAAATAAAACTTAACTAAACTATAACAAAAACTAAATTTAAATCCTAAAAATAAAACCTAACTCTAATCTAACACATAATTAACACAAGAAAATAAAATTGAAATTATTTTTATTTTTATTTATTTACTTCTTCTTTTTTTTTGAAATTAAAAACAAGCTAAACTTTAAAATTCTAAATATTAAAACTAAAGCAAATTGAATAGGTACAAAACTTCAATATATCTAAACTAAATTTAAAAAAAAGGAAACCTACGCTAAATCTTTACATATATCTAAACTAAATTAAAAAAAGGAAACCTACGCTAATCCCTAACTCAGACTAAACTTAATGAAAAATAACTGACTCTAAAACTCACCCACGACATAAAAAATCGTTGTTTTACTATGCGAATGCAGATCATGGCGAGAGAACTTCAACAGAGGAGCTGCGTGTGTGTAAGTGCAGGTCATAGCTGCATAGGGAGGGGAGAAATAAGGCCGTAGAAGGGAGGATCGAGTTGTGGGTGCGAACAGGGAGCAGCTAGCGTGCAGATGCGGAAGGGTATTCTGATGGCAGCAAGGTGAGGGAGGAGAAGTGGAATTTCGGATGGCCGAGGGGATGCAGCACGCAGGATTTGTTAGCAAGATTCGAGGAGAGTTTAATGCATGAATAACGGGTTCTATATTTTTATTTGTAGATGTGAGAAATCGATGGTGGAGCGAGGGGCAGAGAGATTGATACGTAGGTGACTAGCGAATGCTTGATGGATATGCGGCTGAGGAAAACGTGGATCAGGCGTAGATGAGTGGAGACTCAAATGTGTTCAGGGGGTTTACTCTGCGCGTGTGTAGGTTTGCAGTGTTTATCATGGGCAGTGTGCAGATTTTTGGAGCAGCAGAGAACAAATATGGATGGCTTGGCGTTGGCAGAAGCTTGGTGAGAAAAAGGAAACGTAAATCACGTGAGACAGGCTGTAGCGTATGTGGGATGGCTAGCGTGGAGCGACTACGCAGGACAAATCAACGCATGGAGCCATGTCTTATGGAGGTCAATAAAATTCGTGAGAGTTGGAGCTGCGTGGGTAGGCAGCTACGAGAATGGCATAAAAACCCCAAACGCTGCAGATCAAATAAGAGACTTAAGTGCAACAAGCAGGGGTTACACTTCATAAAAAATATTGAATGTGCTCTACAATGTTCAAATCCACCTGTAACATAACAAAACCCTGACCAGTAGCAGGGAGCTGATCAAACCCTCGAAAGTCTTCAGAAAACCCTGCAACCTGTAATGGAGAGACAAACACCCAAAAATAATGTGTAGAAAACAAGACTAAAACCCTAAATTAGCTAAATAATTACAACCTTTACAACTTTTCGACTCTTAAGCAGCCAGATTTGTCAATAATCACAGTAACTTTATCATAATTTAATTTTAATGTGAGATACTTCAGAAAACCCTACATGCATTCATAAAAAATTTCAGATGATAAGCCTGGGATTAAAAATAGCTGGGCTCTTTCAGAAAACACAATCCGGGTGTTGGCTGGTTCAGCCGAGAACTTCCCCTAACGCCCGGTAAACTCAAAACTAAGATTTCTTGCGCAGCTTAAAATCAACCATTAACATAGAGGGAAAAACGATAGTGAAATCCAGATCAAATGGAGATACCTGCCATTATATTTCAGAATCTAAACTATCATTCAAACCCTAGAGATCAGACAAGATACTTGTGTCTGAATCAATCTTCATCAAGCTATTATTGATGACTGAAAATAAAATTATGCAAAAAATATAAAAGGCCTTACAGTATTTCCATAAGAGTAACACGAGCAAGACTTTTAACCCCAAAGTCTTTTTTTATTGCACAAAAATTAACTACAAGAGAGCTTTCTTTAACACCAAACTCTCAGATCCAATCTGATCTCAAATGACCCCTTGCACCCTATTTAAAGGAAAATTTCCCAACGGCTAATTCGAGTGATCCATGTCAAAATGATCTCGACCGTCGATGAGGATCAAGATATCTTTTAATCTCATCCGTCGAATTTTTAAATGCATTTTAATATATTAAAATTTGAAATTCTGCATTTATTTACTCAAAAAAATTGAACATCATTATTATTTTAAATTAATTTTTAAAATTTTTTTATTTATTTTATTTATTATATTATTTTTAATTATTTTTAAATTTTATTATTATTTTTATTTTTTATTTTATTTATTTTTTAATTTTTATTTTTTATTTTTATTTTTTGAATCCTCAAACTTAGCCTTGGAAAAATAACCTAGGACCTAGGACTTAGGACTTATGAGGGGATTAAAACATTTTCTAACCCTCACGAGATTTTACATCATGACTTTTATAATTTTATATCTCAAGGGGGAAAACCCATTTGACATAGACCCTCATAGATCACCCAATTCTGCGACCAACTATAATCTAGTAGATCAACGCACTAGGATTCCTCTAAGATTCTAATGATAAAATTCATTCCGGCTTTGGGGATAGGCTGAAGGAAAACTCTGCGGATCATGGATCGGTAAGACAAAAAACCTTCCTGAACGTAGATTGTCACTAGAAAATTAGGTCCACCTAGGCAATTTTTATACATGACTCAACGCTCCTAAGATTATTTACAATTCATACATGCAGACTGGGTTTACAACATAACATGATCAGGTCGACGATGACTGTCGTATGGCACAAACATGTCGATTAAGCGCTATCCCTTTTGCGAAAAAAGGGGGTGTACTGCTATGGGAATTTGACACGTAGTGGTCAACATCTGGCTCTACTTGGGGACACGCTGCTACACTGCAGGAATGTGAGAATCCAGCACCTGCATCCACGCAACACACAACAGAAATAAGTAGCGTCCATTCAAGAATCATCATATAACATTAAGCACATGAAAGATAGAAGCTCTTCATTTATTAACTAGTCTAACAACATGAAAATGTAAATCTAATCCTAAAACAGAAATGAAAATGCTGAAAAACAAGGAGTAGGGTTAGAAATACAATACAAAGGATGCCCCATGGCATTAGATGTGTTCAATATAGTGTATACTAAGCATTTCCCTGCTTTCAGGGAAATCTATCGGCTGCTTGTCGGATGTGCCATGTCCAATTCTACATATGGTAGGAGTTTTTCCTATCCGAAAGTCAAGCTGCTCGCGGCCGTCTGATGCATCAAATCTTCTTCTCGTTCTCTTTCTTTTGCGTTTTTTCTTTGTGGCAGGATGTATCACTGATGACGTGGAACTCTCTGCTTCAAAGCTCTCAGATGAAGTATGTAAGATATGCGTGACATGTCTTTCATCATTCTGCATCTGCCCTGCCAAGGATGATGGATCAATCTCACAGGTGCCATGAGTTATAACTTGATCTTCTATGGCTGGTGGATTAACCATGTCACCTTCAATTATCCACTCTGAAATGGAACAAAGGACGTCATTATAAGATGGAGCTTGCTGTAACAAATAAGGAGGCCCCTGATCTATTGACATTCCCTGATTTCTTTCATCCTCTGACCATTGTTGAAATTTTTGAACCTGTATTTTAATGGCATCTATCTGACTAGAGTGTTCAACCTTCATAGCACTAATTTCCCTGGCATGGTCTTCTTCCATGTTCAATAACTTATTCTGAAGACATATCTGATTAGCTTCCATATCTTTTATTACTTTATCGTCCTTTTTCTTTATGGTCATCAAGCAATGCTACATAGAGTTTATCTCTTCTTTATGATTTGCTTGCATGGTAGCTAACTGATTATTATGATCGAACGTCATGATAGTCATTTCTTCATCCATAGTTAACAACTTGTTTTGCATAGAATTAATTTCCCTATCACAATTAGCTTTCATGGTAGCCATATTTTCCTCTAACCCTGATAACTTGCTTTGCATAAAACTAATTTCTGTTTCATGATTAGTCTTCATGGTCTCAATTTCCTTAGCATGTTGATTTTGCATGATCTCCATCTCTCTATTATGTTTTTCCAGGTGGGTGCATAAATTTCTCACATCATTGTCATAATTAGTTTGATTGATCTCCATATTTTTTACCAGCAACATTAGTTCTTGTATAATTTGCTTTTGATCTTCCTTTTCATTGTCATTTGTCCCTGCTTTTCCACTATCATGAATTTGATCTGCAATGGTACAGGTGGATTGCACATTCTGATATGATGAATTGTCTTGGAATCTTTCACCGATAGTTGGACCTTTTATAAGATTACTTTCATTCTGTTGCACAATTTTAGGGGCACAAGGCAAGCTATCTGGATAACCATATCTATCTTTAAAAGCATTGACAATGTCTTGTAAAGAAGTGAAAGAATCTTCAGGACAATTATTAAACCAATTCAAAGCATCACCCTCTAAAGAAAAGACAAAAAGACGCATTTTGACTTCTTCATGATTATACTGAGGGGATATACAATATATGATCATTATACGAGTAAACAAGCCTAGATGCCTTTTAACAGCGACTGAATCACCACTTGAGAACAAAGGTAATTTAGAAATGGCCACTTTTGGAATATCATGGAGATCATCAGTAAAATGACATGGTTTAAACGAATAATCCATGATGAATAACGAGGAACCAAATGGATGATAGAAAGAGATCTCTGCTCAAGAAAATTAATAAATGAAAGAAGTGGAGTCACCACTTGAACAATGAGTCAAATTCTAGGATCCAAAAAGCAACTAACAAGTTGATATGAGAGAGGCTTCATGTCTAGGAAAAATAAATGAAAAGAAATGGAGTCGCCACCCAAACAAGAAACGAACTGAAGAGTAGTCGCTGATATGACGAAAGATAAGTAATGAACAGATCCAAAAGACGCCAAAAAATGTTGGCGTTGCCGGCTCAAACGAATGATAGAAAGATGAACGATGAATGATGAAAAATCTTTGAAACACCGAGAATAAAGTATCCCCGACAATGGCGCCAAAAAATGTTGTCGCACAGATTGTCACGACAACGCTCCGACCGGGGGCTGTCACCCTGATCCCCGATCTCTCCGTTTAAGCCTGTCTCCCGCGGCTAAGGGGGGGTAGACCCTATGGGATAATGGATGACCAACTAGGGACCAGTTGGGTTGGGAAACACGAGGGAAAAACAAGCACTTATTTGATTAAGTTAAGTTAATAGACCAATGCCTTATGGAGTTAATGACTGAATGATTATATGCCTGCAGAAATATGAGTTTATTAACAATCATTTACCATCAAATAACTCAAACAAAGCTCGACCTTTACCAAAAGTGAGATAATCGATAAATGCTCGATAGCTTAACCATATTCCAGCGAATAAAATTTGAAAGATAAAGTGCTTCAACCACGTAAAATGCCAACCAGAGATCACATTCATGTAGTTAATTTTCAAATGAACATTAAAGCATGTTAAACATCAAATCCCACATCAAAATTTTAGCCTCAGCAGAAAAGATAAAACATAAGAAATTCCTGAGCCAAGACTGAAATTGGCAAAAAAAAAAAAAATTCCCAAAATATTTTTATATTTTTCAAATAAAACAAAATTTAAAATCAAAAATCTAAATAATATTAAAATCTAAACTAAATAAAAGAAAAACTTATGAATCACAGAAGCCTCAATTCAACCAAAAGAAATCCTTTTTGCTTTTTATAATTTTATAATTTTTTTTTATGAATTTTTAATAAAATAAAATTTAACTAAACTATAACAAAAACTAAATTTAAATCCTAAAATAAAACCTAACTCTAATCTAACACATAATTAACACAAGAAAATAAAAATTGAAATTATTTTTATTTTTATTTATTTATTTACTTCTTTTTTTTTTGAAATTAAAACAAAGCTAAACTTTTAAAAATTCTAAATATTAAAACTAAAGCAAATTGAATAGGTACAAAACTTCAATATATCTAAACTAAATTAAAAAAAAAGGAAACCTACCCTAAATCTTTACATATATCTAAACTAAATTAAAAAGAAAAGGAAACCTACGCTAATCCCTAACTCAGAGTAAACTTAATGAAAAATCCCTGACTCTAAAACTCACCCACGACATAAAAAATCATTGTTTTATTGTGTGAATGCAGATCATGGCGAGAGAACTTCGACAGAGGAGCTGCGTGTGTGTAAGTGCAGGTCATAGTTGCGTAGGGAGGGGATAAATAAGGCTGTAGAAGGGAGGATCGAGCTGCGGCTACGAACAGGGAGCAGCTAGCGTGCAGATGCGGAAGGGTATTCTGATGGCAGCAAGGCGAGGGAGGAGAAGTGGAATTTCGGATGGCCGAGGGGATGCAGCACGTAGGATTTGTTAGCAATATTCGAGGAGAGTTTAACGCATGAATAACGAGTTCTATATTTTTATTTGCAGATGTGAGAAATCGATGGTGGAGCGAGGGGCAGAGAGATTGATACGCAGGTGACTGGCAACTACTTGATGGATATGCGGCTGAGGAAAACATGGATCAGGCATAGATGAGTGGAGACTCAAATGTGTTCAAGGGGTTTACTCTGCGCGTGTGTAGGTTTGCAGTGTTTATCGTGGGCAGCGTGCAGATTTTTGGAGCAGCAGAGAACAAATATGGATGGCTTGGCGTTGGCAAAAGCTTGGTGAGAAAAAGGAAACGTAAATCACATGAGACAGGCTGCAGCGTATGTGGGATGGCCAGTGTGGAGCGATTGCGCAGGACAAATCAACACATGGAGCCACGTCTTATGCAGGTCAATAAAATTCGTGAGAGTTGGAGCTGCGTGGGTAGGCAGCTATGAGAATGGCATAAAAACCCCAAACGCTGCAGATCGAATAAGAGACTTAAGTGCAACAAGTAGGGGTTACACTTCATAAAAAATATTGGTTGTGCTCTACAATGTCCAAATCCACCTGTAACATAACAAAACCTTGAGCAATAGCAGGGAGCTGATCAAACCCTCGGAAGTCTTCAGAAAACCCTGCAACTTGTAATGGAGAGACAAACACCCAAAAATAATGTGTGCAGAAAATAAGACTAAAACCCTAAATCAGCTAAATAATTACAACCTTTACAACTTTTCGACTCTTAAGCAGCTAGATTTGTCAATAATCACAGTAACTTTATCAGAATTTAGTTTTAATGTGAGATACTTCAGAAAACCCTACATGCATTCATAAAAAATTTCAGATGATAAGCCTGGGATTAAAACTAGCTGGGCTCTTTCAGAAAACACAATCCAGGAGTTGGCTGGTTCAGCTGAGAACTTCCCCTAACACCCGGTAAACTCAAATATAAGATTTCTTGCACAGCTTAAAATCAACCATTAACATAGAGGGGAAAACGATAGTGAAATCCAGATCAAATGGAGATACCTGCCATTATATTTCAGAATCTAAACTATCATTCAACCCCTAGAGATCAGACAAGATACCTGTGTCTGAATCAATCTTCATCAAGCTATTATTGATGACTGAAAATAAAATTATGTAGAAAAATAAAAGGCCTTACAACATTTCCAGAAGAGTAACACGAGCAAGACTTTTAACCCCAAAGTCTTTCTTTATTGCACAAAAACTGACTACAAGAGAGCTTTCTTTAGCACCAGACTCTTAGATCCAATCTGATCTCAAATGACCCCTTGCACCCTATTTAAAGGAAAAATTCCCAACGGCTAATTCAAGTGATCCATGTCAAAATGATCTCGACCGTCGATGAGGATCAAGATATCTTTTAATCTCATCCGTCGAATTTTTAAATGCATTTTAATATATTAAAAAACTTGAAATTCTGCATTTATTTACTCAAAAATTTGACTCATTATTTATTTTATTATTTTAAATTTTTATTTTATTTTATTTTATTTTATATTTTTTAATTATTTTTTTAATATTATTATTATTATTATATATTATTTATTTTTAATTTTTTTAATTTTTAATTTTGGATCCTCGAACTTAACCTTTGGAAAAATCACTTAGGACCTAGGACTTAGGACTTATGAGGGGATTAAAACATTTTCTAACCCTCACGAGATTTTACATCATGACTTTTACAATTTTACATCTCAAGGGGGAAAACCCATTTGACATAGACCCTCATAAATCACCCAGTTTTGCGACCAACTATAATCTAGTAGATCAACACACTAGGATTCCCCTAAGATTCTAATGACAAAATTCATTCCGGATTTGGGGTTAGGCTGAAGGAAAACTCTGCCGATCATGAATCGGTGAGACAAAAAACCTTCTGGAACGTAGATTGTCACTAGAAAATTAGGTCCACCTAGGCAATTTTCATACATGACTCAGCTCTGCTAAGATTATTTACAATTCATACATGCAGACTGGGTTTACGACATAACATGATCAGGTCGATGATGACTGTCGAATGGCACGGACATGTCGATTAAGCGCTATCCCTTTTGCGAAAAAAGGGGGTGTAATGCTATGGGAAGTTGACAAGTAGTGGTCAACAAGCAGAAAAGGCAGTAGGAGGACCTTTAGGCATGGGAATTTCTTGCTCTTCTACCCTTGTTTCTTCTTGGATGCATCTAGCCATTAATTCCTCGAAACTAGGAATTACATTATTGTTCAGAAGAGTAGTCTTGAACACGTACCATTCGGATGGTAATTCTCCAAGAGTCGTGAGTGTGATTTCCCTATCAGTAATAGCCTCCCCAATAGATACGAGATCGTTCAAGATCTCGGTGATTCTTAAGAAGTATGCTTTCATACTCTCATCTTTACCCTTCTTAATTTCCTTCAGCTTATTTCTAAGAAAGAAAAATTTGATTTGCATCATTAACTTTAAATAACTCACCAGTCTATCGTAGATTTCCTTCGAGGTGTTCAGGTCGAAGATGTAGGCCACCAAGCGCTTGTCGATAGAGTCCCGGATGATCTTCTTTGTTTTGGCTTCTCCGGTTTTCCATTTGTTCTTGGCAGCAACGGATGCATTTGACGAAGGCTCAACAATATTGAATCTCACATGGTCCAACACTCCTTGATCTTCTAAGGTTAGATCGATAGACATCTTCCATCCGTGATAGTCAGTTTTCTCACCGAACTTGTCATCAACAGGAAAAAGTGATGATGACCCCATAGTTCTTTTAGGATAGCCTTGCCAATCTTCTCTTCGGTGATTGCTCTTGCTCTTGCTCGGGCTTTGTCTTCACCTCAGCTCTGATACCATGTTAATTTATGGTATGCTCTATGCTTAGAGCAGTTTACTTTTCTTTCTTATTATTATTCATATATTAGCAATCACATGTGCATAAGTAAAGTGCAGATAGAACATTCAACGATCAACAGAAAACAAGCCAAGACAAGAGACACAAGATGTGGCAGCTAGCTAGGGACAAACCACACAATATGTGGGGAAACCCTTTGATCAAATCTTCTTTTATCTTCAATAATTCAACAGAGAGAAATAGTACAATAAATCTGATTTATATCAGCAGTAGCAAACCCTAGATCCGCAGCATCAGCATTAGCAGCTTCATCATCAAAACTAGGGTAGTTGATATTTCGCAAATCGACCGTTGGATCGGCTTGATTCCACCACCAAAAAATGCAACCTTCAGAGGAGGTCCAGATGGACCTATAGCGTAGTTCAGAAGAGGAGGTTTGATGGTCAATGCTGGTCAAAGTTTGGATCTGCAGTTGCAGCTTCAAGTTCAGCAGCTTCCTTCCACATGTGTGAGAGAGAGTCTCTTTTCTGCACAGTAGAGAAGAGACTCTTTTCTGCGTAGGAGAGAGAGAGAGATGTGATGAGATGAGTGAGTGCAAATGAGGAAAATTCTTCCTGTATTTATACACAACTGTTGATGTTTGAATAGATACGACTGCTGGTTTTCTGAGCCTACATGAGTTGTAGGTCGGCTTGATAATAATTCCATAATCAAAATAAATTCATATCTCCATAAATACTTATCGGAATCGGATGACCTTTAGATCAATCCTACACCTCTCGACGAGAGGGATCCAATAAAAATATCATCTGCCATAAATAAACTGACCCACATGGAGTTTGGCCCTAGTTGCCAATTTTAACACAGGTTGACCAAATTTGCCCACTTCTTCACCATCCCCACTAGATACACGACTGCACAGGTTGCCGAGTTGATCTTTTGGGAGGTTTTTAGGCTACATGGGCTCCCCAAGAACATTGAGTGATAGGGACAACAGATTCATGGGTGGTTTTTGGCAAGAGTTCTTCAGGTTGGTTGGAACGGAGCTCACTCCTAGCACCAGTTATCACCCTCAGACGAACGGTTAGACAGAGAAGGTCAACAACCAATGGTTGGAGGGGTACCTGAGGAACTATGTGATAGGTCAGTAGAGGGCGTGGATTCGGTTGTTGCACTTGGGCGAGTTCTGCTACAACACCATGCAACACATGTCTATCGATATGGCTCCTTTCCTTGCCCTCTATGGATATGATGCACCAACTTTTGCTGATATTGTTTTCGGAGACAGCCGACCCCAAAGGCCAAAGACTGGGTCCAAGGGAGCCAAGATATCCTCAAGTCTCTCAAGGATAATTTAGTGACAAGCCAAAATCAACAAAAACTGTATGTAGATCGACACATGATAGAGAGGCACTTTGAGGAAGGGGACTTAGTATACCTCTAATTGCAGCCTTACCGACAGCCTATGCTGAAATAGAAGGGGGTCGACAAGCTACAACCATGCTTCTATGGGCCCTACTGGGTGACTAGGTGGGTTGGCGATGTGGCTTATGGGCTAGAGTTGCCTCCGGCGAGTAGAATCCATAACGTATTTCATGTCTCATGCTTGAAGAAGCTGCTGGGACAACAGGTGAAAACAGTGACTGATCTACCCTCATTGGATGATGGGGGCCATTTGGTGTTGGAACTAGAGGCCATTTTGGAGTGCAGGGAGAGGAAACTAAGGAGCAGGACCATCAGGGAGTTCTTGGTACACTGAAAAAACTTTCCGGATGAGGATGCCATTTGGGAAGGTGAGCACATATTGGAGCACCCAGTGTTGAGGTTGCTTGAGGGCAATCAACAGTTGGGAGGGGAGGACTGTCATGTCCCTTCTCAAATGTACTAGCCACGGGGTGCAGGCTTGCAGCTACACAATTTTGGCATCATTTTTGGCTTAGGAGGAGGACCCCACATGCAGAACAGAGGAACTATAGGGAATTCAATTTTATTTTTGGTAGCTAATGGAATGTGGGGGCCACCCACATGAATAATTCGAACTTGGCCATTGCATGAGTTTGGAGGGAATCTAATTAGTGGAAGGAGGGGCCCACATGAGGCTAAGGGAAGGTGATAAAAGATGAAGGAGCTCTCATTTTGTAGCATCATGATCATTTTCCAAACAAACTCATCTTTGTATGCTCTGTTGCTTAGCGAGTCTATCGACTGTTTAGCCATGAATCTTCAAAGAGGGAGATTCAACCTCCACTTCAGGGGACCATCCGTGCCCGCCCTAGGGATGCTGTTCCACAGAGATTTCAGAGGTTCCAACATAGTCATTTACTTCATCCAGCCACGTAGAGGAGGAGACTGCATATTTTCTAGGCAGTCAGAAACACGTAGGAGGAGATTGAGCAAGCCAGGAGGTCCATAGCTTGTTGGGAGTTCCAAGAGCTGGAAACGCTGTTGGTGGAGGACATTTTCACTGAATTTTGCAGCCAGCTCAACAGGTGTGACAACAATACGATTTTCTGGGCAGAGGGACTGCACAGAGGCCTTTGGCAACAAACTCGTGGTGCTTGGGAGAGTAGCCATCCAGGCCAAGAATCATCTAGGGAGCAAGGAGTCAGTTAGCATAGGTGAACGCAACATTCTAGGGGTGTTTTCAGAGGGATTTGCACGTTGTTTCTTGCAAGTCGAAATTGGCAGTAACAACTCGGGAGAGGCTCCAAGGAGGCCAAAATTCCAAAGTCAAAATAAGAGAAATTCCCTTTTGGGTTTTTCTGGGTTTTGTTCAAGGAGTCCGAGGCTGAAAGGATATAATTTTCTGGGCAGTTTCTGGGCACATTCCAGTAGCTTGAAGTTCAGCAGGGCAAGAGTTTTACTGGGACAGCGCAGTGCAGAGTGGTGCAACAACTGGGCAACATTCAGCTAAACTATTCCATCACCTGGGTTTTGTCAAGCTTGTTCTTGAGACAAGCCCATGTGCACCATCTCATTTATATTGTACCTATGCTCTAAGATTTTATAATATATGGGTCAGTGTTTTTATGGATGTGTAATGCATGTTTTTAATTTTATGCTGCTGCAATGTTTATTTGTATAAATATCACTCATATTCCTACATAGAAACATTACACAAACTGCTGTGTTGTCATAAGTTCTTCTTGCTCCATACACTCGGGATCATCATTGCACCTTAAACCCAAATGAGGTGCATTTCAACCCTACTGCGGCTCTGTTCCTATGCAAAATTTTAGAGGCATTTGCGTGTTTTGTGTGTCTCTTTTGCGGATACCTCAACAGGGTATTTATAGTGGTTTGTGCACTATATTTGAGCCGACATGATCCCATGAACTGACGTGACTTTTGCTCAAGCCGACATGACTTTAATTTATGCGTTTAATCTATTTTTGGAGCCGACATGAAGACTTCTTCCTTGTTTTTGCTTCTAGACTTCTTGAAGGATTATAATTGGTCTTTGGAGGACTTTTTCACAACTTTGTAGACTTGAATACATTTACATAAACTCATAAAAGAGTTTCTATAGATATGACATGATTCTTTGACATATAAAATAAATCCTAAAGACATCAAGAAGAAGTCTTTCACCTAATGACACTTCTTTCTCATGAAAACCCATGTAGCAAGATTACAAAAATAATTTATTACATCAATTACAAAGATCATGTCATTATGAAGACTTAACCTAGTTACACTTTCTTCAACACTCCCTCTTAACTAAGGAGTTATTCATAATGGTACTTGGTCATTCTTAATCTGAAGAATTTCTCATAAGAAGAATTGGATTTGCAATCCATCTGTTATAGCATCATTTCAACCAACATTGTTTCCATTTAGCAAGGCCTTGACTAACAACTCCATCTCTTTCTTAGATCAGAGCACAATGTTGGCAAGACCAATGACTAATAGACACACATCATCATTGTCTCTCTTAGGGTCATACCCACTCGGGTGTTCTCCGAGTATGCCCTACTAGGACTATTCTCATCTTGGGTTCCCAACCCTCAAGAATATCGGTCTTCTTGTCCACTCTTGTCTTGGATGCCCTACCACATCTTCAAAGCGTGTTAGATGCCAGATGATTACACAATCCTCCATTCTTTCTTCCAAACTGAAGATAAGAATGTCGTGTCTAACTCTCCCTCTTAACCAGGGACGAGTTCCAAGTTTCTCTTTGCTCAGAAACTTGCTCGAGTTCCTTTGCTCATAGGAACTTCCCAGAGCTCCCTCTTACCCAGGGACTCTATCATCAATGCTTTATAGGGTCTTCTAGTTGACTAGCGATTCAAGACTTTGATGTCATCAATTTCTTCACATGTAGGGTTCAACCATCCATCACCTTCCTCCGTCATGTCATTCCTTCTTTCTCGGAAAGTATCCTGCTTGGCTTTACATTTGGGGCTTCCTTCATCAGCTCATGTGTGTTCACTTTCCTTCAACAGCGATTGCTCTGGATCACAAGGTACATAATCATGACATCCTTCACAACTCTCCTTTCCTTGATCCTGCACACATACCCAGACTTTTCGAAGAGGTCAAACACCAAAAACAAATTACATATTACCTTTTGGTGATGGCTTTTTCTAGTGACATCTTCTTTGTGGGTATCAACATCCTACATACATGTTGATACATCTCCCAACGATATTTGTTGTCAAGGGTCTTCATCTTTTCAATCTTCCATTAGAGTCTTCATATTATTCCGGGAGATTTCCTAGTCAAGTCTTTCTGATCTTCTGGATGTTGATTGCCTTCATCAAGGTTGCATACTTCACGATCTCTTTTGTCCTCACATCTTTCATTCCCAGGAGCTTTTAGAGTTCTTCAATTGTAGTCAACTACCTCATACTTCATAGGAGGACATATTATGTTGATTTCATCTAGTTAGACTTATGTCTTTTTGCATCCTTTCAGAGGAGGAGATCCTTTCCCTTTTGATTATGCTTGATCCATTTTATCCGCAACCATATATCATGACTTTACAATATCAAATGCAAATACAAATGCAATCATACATACCCCATTTCTCCTTCAGGCATCTTTCAACAACTTCCTTGATTGAAAAAGTCTTCAATCCCTTGGTTTGCTTCATTTTTCATGTCATTGAACCATCATCTCATGAGTTCCAAAAGGTGGAATTCCTGACGAGACATTTGCTACCTTCTCGGAGTAGGAGATCCTTCGCTGAGATTTCTATCAGAGATCCTTCAGGATCTAATATATCCCCGTCTGGCAAATGTTTCCTCTGACCTAGATGACTTCTTCCTTTTCCTTTAATGTACATGAGTTTCCCAAGAGCTATGTTCTTCATGATTCCATACGATCTCTTGTTTCCATGATGCCACGATGCATCTTCTTACTATGATCATATATGCAGGTACTTCTGATAGGATCCTTTGGAGAGGGACACCATCTCATTCATAATGGAGATCTATTATTCCCTCTTTCTATGATCTTTCTTCAGCTTCCTCCACCCTTCCAACGATGTGGGTTTCTTTTCCATAGTACTTTCCTTTGCACATATTTGAGTCTTTTGTCTTTCTCTATTCAACATAGAGACCACAAACTATTGATCGAGGTAACCTTCTTATTCATGGTCATTTGTTACCTTGCTTATCACTATCAATGTCAATGAGTATTATCTTCTCATCATTTTTCCTAGATCTCGTAACTGAGATCTCATGAAGATATTTCTTCATTCCTTGGCACCTTCTGTACTTCCTTTCAGAGAGTATATCCTCTAGCTTTTCATGTAACCTTCTTATGTTTCCTTTCTCATTTCATAGAACCTTAAGAGTTCTCATGACTTCTTGATGTACTGACTTCACTTCTTCATAAGGATTCTGTCAATCCTACTGCAAGACTTTTGATGACTTATCTAACCCATAGATCTTCTTGCAATGATGAAATCAGTGAACCAAACTTGATTATCGAATAAAAGATACTTACTTGATACGTGAAGACGAGATCTTCACCTCGATCATGTTGGCTGTTGATGAGGTAGATGCATTGATGCTTCCTTCGGATAGGATCCTTGCTGAAGCTCATCTTCAAGCCTTGAATATCTGATCCTTTCAGCATCGACTTGAGGTTGCTTGCTATTATGTATAGAGATTCATCAAATAGAGTTATTATGGTTGTGTCCATGAACACCTTCATTCTACATCGAATACTGTCCATGCAACTCATGACTGAAGTGTAGTGAGACTCATGATCTAATTCTGTATGCCCTTGAGTATCAAGCTTTTTACAATTCAATTTGTCAAGACTATTCTCTTTATAGAAGTAATTCAATCATTGGTATGTTGAGATCATCCCATTGAGATCACTTTGGTATAGATCAAAACTGTGGGAGTCACCAAAGTCATTGCTATGAATGCTTCATCCTTTGACTGTTGTCCTTCAAACCCTTTGCTGTAGACTTGATGATGTAGACTGCTTTTTGAATCTAGGTCTTGTTCTTTGACTGTAGATCCTTCAACTAGTTTGATGCCTTGACCTCTGAATGTCTCTTTTCTGCCCCTTTCCTTGACTGCTGAACCAATCGCTCTGATACCATGTTGAAGAATCTAGGGCATGCATGATTATGTTGATTCTTCATTACATGATAACAATTTGTGAAGTGTTTATACAATTTTATCTTAGCTTGATGTTTACTTCATTATTAGATGTGTATGTTAGCTTCATCAAACTGCTATAAAAAAGAGCCAAGAACATAAATGTTTGGCTTTCTGCGAGGGCCAAAACCTCTCCCTCTTGGAGAGGAAAACCAACGCATAAATTCTTCTTATGGAGATTCCATTGAGGAATACCAAGACCATGACCCTTGATACAATATTCCTCTCCAAGACCAAGACATCAACCCTCTTCCTTGCCATTGCTGAGATCATCATCATCACTGCTACTTACACTGATGTCATCAAGTTGCACTACTGCTGCACTTTTAACTGAGATCATCCTCGTTGCTTTCATCAAGACCATAGTTGCTATATTTGCATTAAAATCACCATTGCTGCAACATGAATGCCTTCACAACAGTATCACTGAAATCGTTTGCTAATGCATCTCTCATTGTACTGAGATCATTGCTGCACTTTGAGACAATGCGATCATAAAATCATGATCTATAGCTACTATGATTATGGTTATGCCAGGATCAAGTTACTGCTCCTTGTAATACGTCAAGACTGCATCACTAAGTCCGAGAGCTGTGGTAACTAATGACACTGTGTTTCTCCTTTCATAGGTATGCTGAGGAGCTCTGTCAACTTGTAAACTCATTTTATGTTTCTGCTGAGATAGTATAGGTCTTCTTCATATAACCCTAACCACTGCAATTCATCTTGTCGAAGCTGCTACACGTATATCATCATAAAGACAGTAGTGTGTGTGATGGCCCTGATCACAAGCTGCGTTATCTACTCTATCCATCCGAGGGCATCATCTTGAGATCACAGGTATGCCGAGACTTTGTTCATAACTGATATAATATCTATATGCATATGCGAGACTTATCCATAGGTGACTGCGCATAATTGTCAAGATAATTTGTAGTGGTTATATCATCAATATACATATATTCAAAGGCTGCTTAGGAGACTGTATACACTTCACTGTAACGCTGTGACTGTCATCATGAGGATCCGAGAATATATCTAGTCCAGACTGCTGCATCCTCATATGTTCTTCCTGCTCCATACACCCAGGATCATGGCTGCACCTAAAACCCAAACGAGGCACAGTCAAACCCTACTGCGGCTCTGCTCCTATGCGAAATATCAGAGGCATTTGCGAGTTCTGTGTGTCTCTTTTGCGGATACCTCAACAGGGTATATATAGTGGTTTTTGCACTGTATTTGAGCCGACATGATCCCATGAACCAACGTGACTTTTTCTCAAGCCGATGTGACT
This sequence comes from Pinus taeda, assembly GCA_000404065.3. Lineage (NCBI taxonomy): Eukaryota > Viridiplantae > Streptophyta > Pinopsida > Pinales > Pinaceae > Pinus > Pinus taeda. The sequence continues at coordinate 235,621 of APFE030534716.1, read as the reverse complement.
TTAATTTATGAGTTTAGTTTTTTTTTGGAGCCGACATGAAGACCTCTTCCTTGTTTTCACTTGCAGACTTTTTGAAGGATTATGCGTGGTCTTTGGAGGGCTTTTTCACAACTTTGTAGACTTGAATACATTTACATAAACTCATAAAGAGCTTTTATACATATGACACGACTCTTTGACATATAAATAAATCCTAAAGACATCAAGAAAAAGTCTTTCACCTAATGACACTTTAGCTCATGAAACCCATGTAACAAGATTACAAAAATAATTTATTACATCAATTACAAAGATCATGTCATTATGAAGACCGAACCTAGTTACACTTTCTTCAACAGAAATGATTCTTGAATAAGAGATATAACTTTGAAAGTACTAGAATCAAAAAAGTATTTTAAATTTAAATGGATGATCAAGTAGCTATAGAGTAAGAAAACTCCCTTTTTCTCTTTGTTGGATAGAAGACTTGGAGCGAAAAAATGGCCGAGTCTTGAATTGTTGTGACTCTAAGAGTGAGTTGATCTAATTGAGATTTCTCCCACTTCTAGATGGATTTCTACATACAATACAAAAGATTTTTCCTACACACTTGAACAAGTATTAGTTTGCAAAGGATTAGAGCAATATAATGAATAAGATAGACCTCCTAAAATGAATTGGAAAGCTTATCCCTAGAATGCTACTCTAAATCAATGATACGTGCAAGATAGCTTACACACATCAATCCAAGCAAGATGGCAAGTATAAACTAATATTAACTCAATATGCAAAAGAAATTAAACACAATAGAAATAACATGAAAGGACATCACCTCATAACACCAAGAGAACACTAGCCAGATAGCCCCAAAGTCTTAATTATATTAAGAAAGTATGCAAGTACAAAATGACAGAGTTTTCTCAAGCCCAATAGCTCATAACATGATACAATATGAAAGCACATAGTTTCATTATATAGAGAGTTGGAACAAATCCCAAAAAAGAATGCATGTGAAAACTGAATTTGGAGCAAATCCCAAGGAAAGATAAGTTAAGTTCAATGTGGAGAAGATAGAGACACCAGAGGAAAATCTAATTCCATACGTGCACCTCAAGGGAAATCGAGTTCCATATATGTCATAGTAAATATATCCACGAGTGAACCAAAGCAATAAGATAACTCTAGTCAAACCAAATCAAACTTGAACAAAGTGCCGCCACTTCAAATGATGATCCCAAAGATGCTCTGTTCAAATCCCTAGGAACTGCATGATTTCCTCAAGTGAAACTCGTAATCCTCCATGTGAAGTGCTAAGTGTAGAAGCAACTCAAGCTAACAGCGAGAGAAGGCCCCATGAAATCCTCAGTCTAAATATTCCATAGAATATTCCTTAAGTACATGAGTTCCTCTAATAAATTCGATTTTCCACACGTGCAATTACTGCTTAATCTCTGGGGAATTCGATTTTATGAAATACTGGTATATTTATGATGCAATTCCACTTGTCCGTTGACTCAACTCTTTGACTTAGGATAATTTCCAAGTCATTTCTACGTCATTCTGTCACATGGAATAATTTCTTTTTCTCTATTTTATTTAATTCTAGCCTAATTAAATGCCACAATTTCCACTAAACTTAGGAAATGTGGGTTTTGAGGGTCCAACACACATTACTAACCCTTTAGAGTGTGTCATAGTAGAAAGTTGAGAGTGAGAGGTGTAATTTTTATTACTGATACCCCATACAACTTCTCTAGACTACACTTATTACAATTTAAATACAATTTTATTTGCAATTTTTGACCTGCAGGAAATCTAAAAAATTAAAAACGATTACCTAGACCTAACCAAATTACATGAATTTTTTGTGTGATCTAGTATGGTACTTAGTATGATGCATTCGTATCCCCCATTGCTGGTAGTGGAAGGTGCAGTAGTATGATGTGCAACATGGTAATGAGGTCCACCATAGTGATGATGGGTGCAGCACGATGCAGCATAATGAGGTGCAGCATGATGACGAAGTGTAGCACAATGATAGGTGATGGAGTCACCTTGGAGAATCAGTTGAAGCAGCATGTCTTCAACTGAGTTCAGCTACTTCATGTATCATCTTCTTAGAGATGATCTATGTTATTATAAGTCAAAGTGTTGGCTTCTATTGTAAATGTACTATCTCTTTCTCTCTCTCTCTGCTGAACTATTGAAGAACATATAAGAAGAGTTGATCAAGGGTTTCCCCATGTTGGGGTTTGTCCTTGGCTAGCGCCACATCTTGTGTCCTTTTGTTTTGGCTTGTTTTCTGCGATTTATGTTTATGTTCTATCTGCAATTTACTATTATGCTCATGTGATTGCTAATCTGGAAAAGATATTGAGCTAACTGTGAAAATTGAAATAAATTGCTCTAAGCATAGAACATACCTAAACTTAACAGGTCATCGTGTCATGTGTTAGATACTCGTGTTTTCATGTCCTATGTGTCTCGTGTTCTCATGTCATGTGACTTAGGTCTTAAAGAATGTGTGACCAATTAGAAATGGCCTTTGATTTTACCCCTCGAAGATGAACTTTGCAAATACTCATGAAAAAGCTTGATCTATGGGGTATAGTTTAGGTCACATAGACTACTTCCACTTGTTATATATAATTAACTCAGTACAAGAAGAAGCTTGATAAGGCTAAGAGGATTTTTTTGGGCTGTGTGAAGGACCGCTTTATTAAACTCACATATTAGGGAAGCCAATGAAGGAGGTGTTCATTGCAATGGCAATTATTTTCTAGGGTGTCAATATTTCTAGGAAGTTACTCTTGAAGAACAAGCTCTCTAAACACACTGAGGAATTTAGACATTGTGATGAGTTAGCTATTGAATATTATTGGGCTCATAGATCAACTCTTTGTAATTGGATAGAGATGAGTTTAAGAATGTGAGAACAACAATTGGAGTTGTGACGTATGAAGCAACTATTGGGAGGGAGTGTTGTAGTCATTGATAGTCATATAATTCCTTGCTTATGTGATATTCCCACTTAGCACTATTGCTAAGTGAAAATACAATTTTGCTCAATTTTGATAATTTTGGTCTTTAACTTAAGAGAAAGTGGGTTGGAGGGCCCCACTTGCAATTTTGGTTAAGGGAAGCTCCAACATAGGGGGAGAAAGACAAATCGATTTCTTAGTGGATGGTGGGGTCCACCCCTAAAAGGGAAATACACACTCCTAGCCAATTCACACTCTTGGAGGGAGAAAGGCAAAAGGAAATCGAAGCATGGGACCCATAAGGAAGAAAGAAGGCTCAAAGATAAATAGGAGAAACTTACATCATTTTGGGGCTTTTGAACCTTTGCTAATTGAACCTACCTAACACACTTGAGTTGTTGAGCTAAGTCTGCAAGTGTTGTTTAGCACACAGGATTCTCAGGCGAGAATCTCACCCTACCTTTGGTGGATTTTGAGTGCTAGCCCAAGGAGGAACATCTACACTATTTGAGAGATGTCCTAGGTGTTGCATTAGGCATTTCGTGGGAATTATTCAACAGTCTGGGCGTAGAGAGAAACACGCACTTCCTGGGAGAGCTGGTTGTGGAGCAACAAACTTGTTGGGCTTTACGGGAGAGCATTGGACCATCTTTTGCTGAAGATTTGGAGTGCTAGCTGGGCATATTTCTGTGGAATTTTTGTTGTAGCATTGACATGATTTTAGGGACTGCGTGGGCTTGCGCAGAGGCAATTTTTGGGCCTCACGTGGGAGCTAGGTGGATAGACTTTGGGGGCTGAATTGAGATGGGATTTGCAGAGGCATCTGGAGGGGAGTTTTGCTAGCGTTTATCTTCATTTTGGAGCTGAGTAGTTTCATTTCCAGGTGGGTCGAATTACCCATCTTTTGGAGGAGCACGTGGAAATTAGGGGTAATTTTGGAGGTCAAAACTAGGCCAAACCCTTTCTGGGTTTTGGTAGGTTACTTTAGGAGGACCAAGGTTAACTTCTAAGAATTTTCTAAGCACTGGACGAGGGCCAAACAACAGATTCTTACCAGGCAGCAGTGTAACTTTCCACGGCAGCGCTGAGCATTGAGGGGGATACCTTTCCAGCATCTAGGCACTTGTTTTCTTCACTTGAGACTTGTTTAGCTTGCCTTTTGGAAGCCTAGGTGCATTCACTCGATACTTATATTGTACCCTCCCATTGATTTATAATGAAAATGGCTTAGCTTGGCACAGTTTTTGGAGTATTTCTGGGTGTTTAATTTTATGTGTGAACTTTGTGTTGCATGTATTGTTGATTCTTTGTTTATCATTGTTAATTTCCCCTTAGGAACATTACAATGGTATTAGAGCTCCTTTCTTGGCTCAACTATGACTTTAGAGGAAAAGTAGAACGTTACCTATCGGAGGCAGAGGTATAGGAGCCAGGAGAGAGAGTTGGAAATCACACCTGACGCAGAGACCCCAGAATAGGGAGTAGAGGAGGTAGACATGGGGGAGCCAAAGAGCAAAGAGGAGCTAGCTCTTGAGAACCTCTTATGGGCCTTGAATGACTTGGCCAAAGGACAGAAGGAGATGTTGGATGAGATCAAGCAACAGAATCGGGATAGGGTCATTCACTAGGATTTTCTGTTTGGGGAAACTTCAGGGGATTGTCGCCAGTATGACCATCATTCCCCCTTGAAACACCGACAAGCTTTCAGTGGGCCAACCAGGACTATGTTGCCTACATTCTTTCCCTTAGGAGTTGGTGAGGAGGCTAGTCAGGATGACATGCCTATGGGAGAATGCTTTTGGGAGTGGCAGTCTATGGGGGAGGATTTTCGAGCTACATTGTCCTTCTAGGATTTGTTTTTCCCAACTTAAACAGAATGAAAAGGGCAAGGGCGCACGGTGCTCAGGGACGCAAAATTCAGAGCTGCAACATATCATTGGGAGGATGTACCACCCCACTTTTGATGGGTTATCCAAGTGCACGACTAGGGCATGGGTTGAGAAGCTAGACATATACTTTCAACTTAGTCGGATGATGGAGGTAGAAGGCATTATAATGTCTACTTTGCAGTTGGAGGGAGCAACACACAACTGGTGGTTCCATGGGTTGACCACGCTAGGGCATGCCAGCGTGACTTCCTATGAAGACTTCACATGGAGGGTTGTGGAGCATTTTGATAGGAGAGATCTAGAGGCACATTTCAGGGAGCTGACGTAGCTCAGATAGACAAGCAGCCAAAGCACTACATATCTGAGTTCTTGAGAGTATTAGTGATGGTGCCAGACTTGTTGGATGCCAAGAGAGTCTACACCTTTGTTGAGGGCTTGGTTGAGCCGTGCGTGGGTTAGTGAGGTCTCGCAGGCCCACCACTTTATAAGAGGCAGTATCTTGTGCCAGGGATTTGCAGGATGCAATCTCCAAGGCTAGGGCACTAGGTCCACCTCGAGCTCCTTTCCCACAAAGGGATTGTAACACTAGACCCTCCCCCATATCGAGCCTTCTGGGGGCGTGGGCATTTGGATGATGAGACCTAGAGAGACCTCTGCAGGAGGAGGTTGTGCTTCACTTGCCAAGAGCTGTGGGTACCAAGGCACAGATGTACAAAGGGCAAGGCCCACTACATATAGGTGTTTTCTGATAGTGAGCCAGAGGATGAGGTAGAGGAGGAGATAGGCACTGGTGATGACGAGCCACTAGCGACAGGAGGAGGAGAAGGAGGCCTATCACCCCCACCAGGAGGGGCTCCTTTCTTGTTGACAGTAGGGGTTATTGCTTCACATCGGGGAGTGTCGAAGTACCTCACGCTGAGGATCAGGGGCACAATGTAGGGGCAACGTGTTTTAGTGTTAGTAGACAATGGGGCAATCTACAATTTTGTAGATGCCTAGATGGTGGAGAGGAGGGGCATACGCACAGAGTCATTTGCAGGCTTCTTCATTTGGTGCCAGGAGATCGCACGATGTAGTGCACTAGATATGTTCCCGGGATGATAGTGGTGATGGAGAACTATTCGATGACGAAACACTTCTTTGTGGTCGACATTCTAGACACCGATGTGGTGCTTGGTGTTCAGTGGCTCTACTTTTTGGGGCGTGTTACCACTAATTGGCGGAAATTGGAGATGGAGTTCATAGGACCAGATGGGAAGCCCGTTTTGTTGAGGGGCATGCATTCATATCCCCCACAGACAGTGTCAATGCACAAGATGGAGGCAGACTTGAGACATGGGGATATAGAGTGGGTTGTAGAGCTCAGGATATCTGATGCAAGGGGCGGGCCCAAACCACCCTAGTGAGTGCATTTGCAGAGGCCAAAGTTTCTCTAGGAGGCTGTGGAGTCCTAGTGCATAGGCCTAAGAAGGCAGTTTGATTTGCTGAAGAGGGTAGACTTTTTTAGTTCCAAAGGTCGGGCAAGGGTCCCAAAGTGCTGGAGAGATGTTTTTCCAGCGAGCAGCAAGCATGGCGACTGGATTAGCAGTCAGTTTGGGAGCAGTTGTAGTAGGCAACATCAGGTTGACGCAGAGCCTGCGTAGGCCCAGTTGGACGACTTGCTTTTTAGAAGCAGTTCAGTACTGGAATTGCCCGGAGTGAGGGTATTTCCCTCTAGTAATTTTCTCCATTATTTTTCTCTGCAGGATTGCCAGATTTCGACATCCAGATTATTGTACTCAGAATTTCTCACTGCTGCATAATAATAAAACCCTCAGCTACTGCATTGATTTTCCCAGGTTGGGTTTTTCCGAGGACAATTGTCCAAAAATAATTGTCATTTTTACTGTGCGCTAGTATTTTCTCAGTTTCTAGCGCTATTTTCTTTCGCAACTTTATTTGTGAAAATCACAATGTAAATTATTTCCAGTTGCTATGCTAGATGAAATTTTCACATGGTATGAAAGTGAGTGATTAGCTAGGAAGCTCAGAAGCAGAGGAAAGAATTTCGCTGCTCAGAAGGAGTAGCAGGCTGAAATTCCTAGAGGCAACGCACTGCACTGACATGTAGGTCGAATTGTTGGGGCAGAAATTCGATTTTCAGTTGTAGGGATGCAGAAAAGATCGAGTTTCCCGAGATTCCAGTAGTTAGAGGGAGCAACGACAGCTCAGATTTTCGTTGAGCAGATTTCTGGTTGGAAGCAGAGGGTTTTGCAGCAACAAAATCAACGTTAAGTGGAAGAGAAATTGCACACACCAAGGGAAAATCTCTCTTAGGGGATCTCAAGTCTTAGAGATCTAAATTTTTCCAATTGTAGATTGGCAGTGGTTGTGAGCAAATTTTCTCACTCCAGAAGGGAGTGCGAATAGTAGATTCAGCACCCGAGCAGAGGGAAATAGGGAGATTTTCAAGGTTTATTGATCCAGTTTTGAGTTTCTAGATTTTGCAGCTCTTCAGGGATGGTCGTATGAGATTGCCAAAGGAGGTTGTGCGAGTTAGCCCGAATGTAGGTCTGGGCAGTAGATCGACTTCCAGTTACCAGAGACAGGTGTTGGAGGAAGTACGAGTTGTCTAGTGGGAATTGCAAAATGAAGAAGGGTCCTAGCCAGGGACTAGGCTCAAAAGGAGATAGTTCGGCACCAGATCCAGGAGGAGGAGGTGTATGAAATTCCAACGTGCCGAATGGGTAGGGTCCAACGCAGTTGCAACAAGGAGATCAGTTAGATCAGTTTCGGTTTTTTACAACAAGACCATCACCTTTGCTACAGGAGCCCACGGTATCATAGTAGCAGGTTCAGTGTAAGAAGATGCAATTTGTCATTAGACAGTTGCAAATCTAGTTGTAGTCAGTTCCTGAGAGGCAATTGCAGAACTAGTGTGAATTGCCCAGTTGTAGTATACAGGTGTAGTTCCAGCGAAAAAATTCCCAGCGTAGAGCTTTGTAGTCCAGTTTCTAGTGCAGGGGGATAGTGTGAGTTGCCAGGAGGGAGCAAAGAGATTTCCTATAGGGAGATTGAGACTCAGAGGGAGTCTAGTTTCAGAGGGAGCATCCCTATGGAAGCTAGTGCTTCAGGATTTGAGAGATCAGACTCATTATTGCAGTAGTTGCAGCAACAATGTAGAGGTAGTAGCCACAATATGAGTATAGATTAGAGTCCCAGATATTTGGGCAGGATCCTTGAGCTGTCCTCCTCATGGATCATTACCTGGCTACAGGAGCCCACAATATTCAGTATCTGGATGGACCAGTGGTAGTTGATGCAGTCAGTACCAAAGTGACAGTTGCAGACTAATAGCAGTCAGGGGCTGGGGAGCGCAGTGCAGCGCTGACAACAGAGCAAGTGGCTCAGTGCAAAGTTGGCAACAGAGTTAATTTTTCAGATCTTTCTATCCTATATCAATTACTTTAGCCCAATTTACTTCTTCATTTAACAATGCATCCAATTATTAGCAATGTAACCAACCATAAAATGTAACTGAAGATCGAACAATATATGCAATGACAAGGAAGACAACAACACAACCATAAGAGATAGTAGATTGGTCCAAGACTAGGGAAAAACCCCACATGGGGGCAAACCCTTTCAAATCTTCTTCTTTATTAGATCGTCATAAAAGGTTTTCAATAAAGAGTACAATGAACCCAATACATAATCTTGCAGCAGAGATTTACAGAACATAAACAGACTGTAGAACTACAGAACAATAGAGAGAAACCCTTGATCCATTAGACCACTGAAGCCAATTGTCAAACCCTAGATCAAAACCTTTGACGCTCCCAACAAGGTAGACTGTGTGCATTTGAAACTTTCTGGATGCTCTCTTAGCCACTGTGTGGGGGTGTCTGTGTCTGACCCGGACGCTCCCAGGAAGAGAATATGTGTGCGTCTAGGGTCAAACTCACGCATAACTGCTCCAAACCCCTAGACGCTCTCTTCCAGTTACTGTGCGGGTGTCTGGGACTGCCCGGACGCTCCCTTGACCACTCTATGTGAGCGTTTGGGGTCCAACATCGTCTAATCTGCTTCAGAAGCCCTAGATGCTCCCTTCAGGCTTCTGTGCAAGCATTTGAGACTTCCTGGACGCTCTCTTAGCCATTGTGTGTGTGTGTCCGGGGACGAAAAAGCTCAGTTATGTGCGTGCATCCATGAAACAGAAACCCTAGATCCGTGCGAGCTTCACCCCTGTAATTTCAAACCCTTGTGCGAACTTCCTCCGCCAGACCTGTGCAAACCAAGACAAAAGAAGAGAGTAGAAGATGGGTTGATCAATGTGTCTAAATGAACTTGAGGTCTCTTCTGTTTATAGGCTTCCATGAGGGTCCACTTGGGGTTGAGGCCGACCTGTCCAATTTTACATGTGCTTAGGGCCGACCTATTCCATTATACACGAGTTAATAAAATAATTCAAAAATCAACTTCCACTTGTCCAAATGGGGTGATCTTTAGGTCAATTTTGGTCCTCTCAAAAAGAGGAATTTAATGCAATCATCATCTCGGTCATCTGAGCTGTCCAAGGTGGAATTTGATCATAGTTGCAAAAATTAACACTCCCTCTCAACTAGGAAGAATTCCACTTGCCAATATCTGTCTGTTGATCATCACACCATCTTGTCATGTTGTCATCATGTTTTGGTTGTCTCTTCTCAACTCTATCTGCTGAAACTTTCTCGAATCTAACAGAAGAAGAATTGGGGAGCAATAGCTTCGACCCATACCGAGCAATATGATAACTTAATCATACAAAAGAGCACATCTTCGACCTTGGAATCTCATTGGGGAGCTCATTCTCAACCCAAAATCTCAAAAGGGGAACAAGTCTCAACCCAATCCTATCGCCTACTAATATTTCCATCAATGACCCTCAATAGTCATGTGGTAGAACACCTGCATCATAGGCTTGGGTTGTACACTCCAAGTACACTCTCAACCCGTTGGCCAAACGGGGAGTGATATTCCCAACAAGCCCCGCTTGAGGGTATGATGCCAATTGGGGTATACTCTGCATAGACGAGATAGGGAAGAAACATCTACGACCCTATGAAGATAGGGGAGCAACATCTTCAACCCTATGGGTAACAGATACGGGAGTACTCTATTGTCCAGAGATCCCTTAACCCCAGGAGCCCTCTATCTCAATTCCTTGACTTGGGAGCTCAAACAAGGTGGGAAGAGTTGGCTTAGTGTCCTCGATCAACGTTGCCCCTTATCCGGAGGGGCCATATCCATCAGTCCAAGCTGCTCTTTGAAGACCAAGAACTTTCCTTTCGGTAATGCCTTGGTGAGAATATTTGCAATCTGCTCATCTGTCAATATGTGATGGAGTCTAACAGCTCCTCTTTGCACCATGTCTTGAATAAAGTGATATCAAATCTCAATGTGCATGGACTTGTCATGAAACATGGGATTCTCTGCCAAACTCTTGAATTATTTTGAGGAGGATGATCTTCTTCACGGTCTCTTGAGGAATCTCTTCTTCTTCTTTCATATCTTCTATCGTGGTTATTCCTTTGATTGTGTTTTCTTCTTTTATTATTGTTGTTGCTTTTGGTGTTGTAACGTGACCTTTTTCTCTTCTCAAGACAGTCTCGAGAATAATGACCTTTCTTGTGGCAATTATAGCATTCAATATGAGATAAAGATTTGCCATTCCTTCCTTCTGTATTTTGAGAAGGAGGCTTCCTTTATGGACCTCCTTTTCCCTTCTTCTTTTCGTCATGAGTGATATATGCAGCTGACTCTCCCTCTTCATGCTTTTGAATCCTTCCTCTTACTATCATCCTTGATTCTTCTTGAGTAAGCTTCCCAACAATTTCATCAATTGACGGAAGGACATTTTTGTTGCTTATTGTAGTAATGAAGGTTTCCCAAATAGGAAGGAGATCTCTAAGAGTCACAACTACTAGTTCCCTGTTAGGCACATTTTCTCCAACTCTCTGCAATTGATCTCTAAGGCGAGATATCCTCATAATGTAGGATTGAACAACTTCTCCTTTGTTCATCTTGGTTTCCTTGAGTTGATATTTCAAGGTGATGATCTCATTCAAATTGTTGATTTCATACATGCTGGCTATCTTGTCATACATGTCTTTAGACTTTCTTAAATTCCCAACATATGCAAGTAAATGATCTTGTAAACCATCAACTATAATTTGCTTTGCTTTGGACTCACCTTTCTTGTACATGTTTTTTGAGGGAGGCATAAGCATTTTCTGGAGGCTTGAGCATCCTTGAATGTATTCCAACACATCATTGTTGTTAGCTATGATCTCCACCCTGACTTTCCATGCAACAAAGTTTGATGCATCACCTAACTTTTCATGCTCCTTGAAGGTAGAGGAAGACATCTTGACCTTGACTTGGCAGTCTTCTTTCTAATAATGAGGGCTTCAATGCTTGTCTTCCTTTGGGCTTGTCCTTCACCTCAGCTCTGAGACCAAGTTAATTTTTCAGATTGTTCTATGCGGTATCAATTACTTTAGCCCAATTTACTTCTTCATTTAACAATGCATCCAATTATTAGCAATGTAACCAATCATAAACTTTAACTGAAGATAGAATAATACATGCAATGACAAGGAAGACAAGAAAACAACCATAAGAGACAGCAGATTGATCCAAGACCAGGGAAAAACCCCACAAGGGGGAAAACCCTTTCAAATCTTCTTCTTTGTTAGATCGTCATTAAAAAATTTCAGCAGAGAGTACAATGAGCCCAATTCATTACCTTGGAGCAGAGATTTACAAAACAAAAACAGGTTTTAGAACTACAGAACAACAGAGAGAAACCCTTGATCCATCAAACCACTGAAGTCAACTCAAGGCAACTGTTAAACCCTAGATGAAAACCCTAGACGCTCCCAACAAAGCAGACTACATGCGTCTGAAACTTTCTGGACGCTCCCTTAGCCACTGTGTGAGGGCATTTGTGTCTGACCTTGACATTCCCAGGAACACTGTATGCACGCATCTGAGGTCAAACTCATGCAGAATTGCTCCAAACCCCCAAACACTCTCTTCCAATTATTGTGTGGGCGTCTAGGACTGCCCGGACGCTCCCTTGACCACTTTGTGTGAGCGTACAGGGACCAACGCGGTCCGATCTGCTTCAGAAACCCTAGACGTTGCCTTCGGGATTTTGTGCGAGCATATGAGACTTCCTAAGCACTCTCTTAGCCATTGTATGTGTGCATCTAAGGACAAAAAAGCTTAGTTACATGCGTGCGTCCGAGAAACAAAAATCCTAGATCCATGCGAGCTTCACCCATATAATTTCGGACCCTTGTGCGAACTTCCTCCATCAGACTTGTGCGAACCAACACTAAAGAAGAGAGTAAAATATGGGTTGATTAATGTGTCTAAATGAGCTTGAGGTCTCTTCTATTTATAGGCTTCCATGAGAGTCCACTTGGGGTTGAGGCCAACTTGTCCAATTGTACATGTGCTTAGGGCCGACCTATTCCATTATACATGAGTAAATAAAATATTTCAAAAATCAGCTTCTGCTTGTTCGAATGGGGTGATCTTTAGGTCGATTTTGATGCTCACGAAAAGAAGAATTTTGATGCAATCATCATCTCGGTCATATGAGTTGTCCAAGGTGGAATTTGATCCTAGTTGAAAAAATTAATGAGCAACGCAAATTCCTTGGTAGATAATTGAGTAGCTAGTAGCACTCAAGACCGAGGAGATAGACGCATCATACTGAACACAATTGGTTCAGTATTTCGGATGCTTCTTAGTTGTAGTTGTTGTAGTTGCAACAACAACAGATGAGAGGTAGTTATAGTGCAGATGCAAGGTTGGCAGCAATATGGCAGTGTCAACAACAACACATATGCAACATCAAAGTTGCGCAGTGGTTGGTGGGCAGTATAGCCAGACATCAATAGTGTGACAGAGGGTGATACAGAGACAAAGTGTTGTAGCAGGGTGTGCAACACTAGAACACAGTCCTCACTAAGAGGGAGTATTAGTTTTTGTAACATCAGATATGTTCTAGTCATGAAACTTAGTGGAGGGGCTAGAATACATGAGACATCCAAAACCCTGAAATCGTTTATGGAAATTCCACCTAGAGATGGCTTAATTAGATTATTAGCCGATTTTTAAATATTCCTAAGTCTAAACTTAGGGAATAAAGTTAATTAATCAGAATAAATTAAGTCAAGGTGAGAATTCTCTAGAAACTCACACACATCGACTTTGAGATGATCCTAGCCCTTGATTAAGATTTAATCTTTTTCGTTGATGCTCCAACAGAGGATTATAAGAAGAAGTCGATGGGCACTTGGAGAAGACACTTGAGCACTTCGATTTCCAAAGAGAAGTAGCAGTTGCTGGAAAGCCAAAGATCGAAGCAGAGATAATGAGGGGCATAGACAGTGAGGCTGGAGGAAGATTTCCAGATCCAGTGTGCGCATTTGCAAAGAGGCTGAAGTTTGTCCAGGAGGCTGCACAACCATAGTTTTAAAAACGGGAACCGGTGATCGGACCGATCCACCTAATAAACTAAGTTTCAAATCGGAACTAGTCAAAATGGGACTGGTTAGGTCTAAATGAACCGATTTAAAAAAAATATATTAAATAATTAATTTTTAATGAAAAAACCATTTTGATTTAAATCATGATTCCAAGCCAATAGAGACAAAATATGCAAAGTTTGCTCATTTATATACCATGTAAAGGTGAATATATCAAAATGGCACCGAGTGCAATACATATCATTGAAAAAATACATAAGCAATGAGGCTCTAAATGGCTTATAAAGTCCAAAAAATGAAATAAGTGGGTACAGTTGGCTAATCTAAGTGGTGGTATTCATTTCTTCCTTGTTAGCAAATTTCAATTATTTGAGTTATCTCACTGGTTCCTTGACATTGTTTCCTAGAGTAGAAAAATACTTTAGCCCAAGGTACATGACCTTGTAGTGTTTTGGTGACCTATCCCGTGTTGCAAGTACAAGTAATTCAACATTGCTCATTTGCCTATTAGAGTGATCCCTTTTGTTCCCAGAATTGTGATTTCATCATCTTGCATAATTAAACTACTATTGAGCAAAACCTTTGGAGGACAATTACTGGCCTATTGCATTTTTCTACCAAGAAAATCCCATTGCATTCCAATCACTGGTATAAGGTGACTGTCTAGCTTTAATTGTAGGACCCTTCATCATTGGATTTCAAGCTCCTCTTGTAGCAAAGACCTGGCATTCTTATCATCTATTACATTTGAAGATCTTGCTCCTTAGGCCAAGAAATTTCTTGTTGTCATCATCTTGCTGGAACGCTGTAAGTCATTCATAGTCTGACCCTTGAAACAGTTTTGGACCATCTTAAGTGGATTTGTTTTTGATAGGTTATCACCTTGTAGAGAAGTTCCTTGAAAAAGAGCCTTCCTCCTTTGTCTATAGGGTAATATCATTAATAAAAAAGTGTTTATTTCTCTAATTGCATTGCACTCTAATTGCATGTCTAACTTGCATTGGCCTTGGCAACTAACTGAATGGTTTAAGATGAAACTGGCTGGTTTGACCATAAATCGGCTGGTTTCGTCCTAAACCGGTTGGTTAAGATGGGTTTTTCTAAATTTTGGGAGAAGGGAGGGGTCCAACTGGGGTTTTCTGCCAGTTTGACTAGGTTGGCTAGTGAACCGATCGGTTTGACCAGTTACCGATTCAAACTGGCCAGTTTTTAAAACACTAGCACAATCCTAGTGCAAAAGCCTAAGAAGGCAGTTCAATTTGCTGATGAGGGCAAGCGTTTTTTGTTCCAGAGGCTGGGTAGAGGTCCTAGGGTGTCGAAGAGACGTTTTCCCAGCCAACAACAGGTAGAACGACTAGACTAGCAGTCAGTTCGGGCAACAATTGTAGCAGGGAACATCACGATGACATAGAGCATGTGTAGGCCCAGTTGGATGACTTTCTTTTCAGACGCAGTTCAGTGCCGGAATTGCCCGGAGTGAGGGTAATTTCCCTCTAGTATTTTTTCCAGTATTTTTCTCTGTGGGTTTGCCATATTTCGACATCTAGATTATTGTACTCAGAATTTCTCACTGCTGCATAATAATAAAACCCTTAGTTGTTGCACTGGTTTTCCCAAGTTGGGTTTTTGCGAGGACAATTGTCCAAAAATAATTGTGTCATTTTTATTGTGTGTGTGTGTGCTAGTATTTTCTCAGTTTCCAACGCTATTTTCTTTTGCAGTTTTGTTTGTGAAAATCACAGTGTGAATGATTTGATATTTGGCGTAGTAAAGTGCAAATAAATTTTTAAATAATTTAACAATTAGGAAAATAATTTCCAGTTACTGTGATAGATGAAATTTTCACATAGGAACTTCGTAAAGGGCTTCTCACAGTTAGCGGCACCCCTCAGAGATCTGACTAGGAAGGGGGCATTCGCATGGACAGATAGAGGACAGGGAACATTTGAGCACCTCAAGCAGGTGATGTGCAGCTGTCCAGTGTTGGTTTTTCCCGATGTTGGCTTTGCAACCGTTCACCTTGGAGTGTGATGCATTAGGCGAGGGCATTTGTGTAGTGTTGTTACAAGGAGACCACACGATAAATTTTGAGAGTCCAAAGCTCCTTAGCCATGAGAGGCTGTATTCTATCTATGGCGAGGAGATGTTGGCCATCATGCATGCATTGGCCAAATTCTGACATTACTTGGTGGGCAACAGGTTCATAGTGAAGAGTAATCATAAATTCATAATAGTCTTTGCCATGTTTTGGAGCAGAACGACCTCAATGAGAGGCAACAAAAGTGGGTTAGCAGGATTCTGGCCCATGACTTCGACATAAAGTATGTCAAGGGCAAGCATAACGTAGTGGCAGATGCCCTATACAAGAGCCCTTGACACATTCACTAATGAGCTTCTTCCATGATTGGAACGTGCATCTTTTAGTGGAGTACTCCAAGGATTGACAGGCATGTGAGATCTTGGATGATACTCATGGGGATGAGTGCTACTGGGTGATGGTTGATGTCATTTACTACAAGGAGCGCATAATGTTGTACCTGGGTCACAATTGAGGGAGAAGATTCTCCATGCAGCCCACGATTTGCCATTCTCGAGACATTAGGGGTTCCTGAAGACTTATAGGACAGTCAGGGAACATTTCACTTGGAGGGGCCTCGAGGGGGACGTGTTGAGGCATGTACAAGACTGTAAGGCGGACTAGAGGAACAAGGGGGACTTGACTCTTTCCGCGGGGTTACTACAACCGCTTCCCATTCCAAAGGGTAAGTGGGAGAGCATCTTGTTGGATTTCATCACAAAACTCCCTATGGTGCAGGGCTGTGACTGTATCTATATGGTGGTGGATTGGTTGACGAAGTATGCCCATTTCTTTGCTATCCCCACCAGGTACACTGCTTCGCAAGTTGCAGAGCTATTCTTCAGGGATATTTTTTGGTTGCATGGTCTCCCCAAGACCATAGTCAGTGATAGGGACAACCGCTTCATGGGGGCTTTTTGGCAAGATCTCTTCAGGCTGGTGGGCACAAAGCTCACTCCTAGTACCAGCTACCATCCCCAGATATATAGGCAAACCGAGATAGTTAGCAAGTGGCTGGAGGGGTATTTGCAGAACTATGTGATAGGGCAACACCGAGCCTGGGCGAGATGGCTACACTTGGGGGAGTATTGCTACAATACTACCTATCAAATGTCTATTGGCATGTCACCTTTCCGAGCTTTATATGGATATGATGCTTTATTTTTTGCTGACCTTGTTTTTGGAGACAGTCGGTCCCCGAAGGCCAAAGATTAGATACAGGAGAGCCAAAACATCCTTAAGGCTCTTAAATATAATTTGCAAACAACCCAAAATTAACAGAAGATGTATGTAGACAGACATTAGGTTGAGAGACATTTTGAGGTGGGAGACCTTGTTTTCTTGTGTCTCCAACCTTACAGGAAGTCCACACTGAAGCAGAAGGGGGCTAGGAAGCTACAACCATGTTTTTATGGGCCCTACAAAGTGACAGGAGGATTGGTGAGGTGGCATACGAGCTAGAGCTTTTGCCTAGAAGCAGGGTGCATAACATTTTCCATGTCTCATGCCTCAAGAAGGTACTGTGACAACAACTATTGAGCTACCTCTGTTGGATGATGATGGGCATCTAGTTCTTAAGCCTAAGGCTATTCTGGACACCAGGGAGAGGAGATTGAGGAGTATAATTATCAAGGAGTTTCTAATCAGGTGGAAGAACTTACCCGATGAGGATGCCACTTGGGAAAGTGAGTAGATACTTTAGCACCCATCACTATAGATGCTTGAGGGCAAGCAACATTTTGGCGGGTAGACTATGATATTCCCAATTAGCCATATTGCTAAGTGAAAATACAATTTTGCTCAATTTTGATAATTTTGGTCTTTAACTTGAGACAAAGTGGGTTGGAGGGCCCGACTTGCAATTTTGGTTGAGGGAGGGTCCAACATAGGGGGAGAGAGACAAACCGATTTCTTAGTGGATGGTGGGGGCCGCCCCCAAAAGGGAAATACACACTCCTAGTCAATTCGCACTCTTGGAGGGAGAAAGGGAAAAGGAAATCGAAGCATTGGACTGACAAGGGAGAAAGAAGGCTCAAGGATAAATAGAAGCTTACATCATTTTGGGGCTTTTGAAGTTTGAACCTTTGCTAATTGAACCTACCTAGCACGCTTGAGCTATTGAGTCAAGTCTGCAAGTGTTGTTCAACACACAAAACTCTCAGGTGAGAATCACACCTTACCTTCAGTGGACATCGAGTGCCAGCCCAAGGAGGAAGATCTACACTATTGGGGAGTTTTTTCGGGTGTTGCATCAGGCATTTCATGGGAATTATTCAACAGTTTGGGCGTAGGAGAGAAACACACATGTCCTAGGAGAGCTGGTTTTGGAGCAACGAACTTGTTGGGTTTTCTGGGAGAGCACTACACCATATTTTGCTGAATATTTGGAGTGCTGGCCAGGCACATTTTTGTGGAACTTTTGCTATAGAATTGACATTATTTTAGGGACTGCCTGGGCCTGCGCAGAGGCAATTTCTAGGCCTCACGTGGGAGCTGGGTTGATAGACTTTGGGGGCTGAATTGAGATGGAATTTGTAGAGGCATCCAGAGGGGAGTTTTTCTAGCATTTGCCATCATTTTGGAGGAGCTGAGCAATGTCATTTCCAGGTGGGTTGAATTACCCAACTATTGGAGGAGCACATGGAAATTGGGGGTAAATTCAGAGGTCAGAACTAGGCCAAACACTTTCTGGGTTTTGGTGGGTTACTTGAGGAGAAACCAAGGTTAATTTCTCGGAATTTTCTGAGCAATGGAGGAGGGCCAAACAACAGATCCTTACTAGCCAACAATGTAGTTTTCCAGGCTCAACACAAAGCATCGAGGGGGATACCTTTCCAGCATGCGGGCACTTGTTTTCTTCACCTGTGACTTGTTTAGCTTGCCTTTGGAAAGCCCAGGTGCATTCACTTGATACTTATATTGTACCCTCCCAATGATTTATAATGAAAATGGCTTAGCTTGGCAAAGTTTTTGGAGTATTTCTAGGTGTTTAATTTTATGTGTGAACTTTGTGTTGCATGTATTGTTGATGCTTTGTTTATCACTGTTAATTTCCCCTTGGGAATATTACAGCTTAAAGAGTGAGACCACCTTGCATAATTTTGTTGATTGGGTCAATTGTTTAATGTCCAAGGTTTACAAGTTGACCATTCTGTTGTAATGTGGTATCTTGTGACATATATTGCCTATTTAAATGCACTAATATAGTGATAATCAATTCAATTGTGTGTGCATTTGTGACCACATCATTGGGTTGTGTGGTTATATGTGTACATGTTTGTCGTTCATGTCACATGATTGCTACAATAACATAATGGTTGTCTTTTATTCAATCTCGCTGATACAACAAAAGCTGAAATGCCAAAGCTAGGAGAATGCACAAGTGTAACTAAAGAGTGGTATAGGAAGGAAAGCCTCTAATTCACAATACATCTAAACCTGAAAATATATAGTTTAGTTGGGATACTTTCAAACCAAATGTGAGGCATTAATATGGTAGGGAAGCATGGATGACTACACATGGGAGGGAATAATCAAAAGTACATTTATAAATACTTAAAATAATGTTTCTTTTCATTGTGAATACAATGACTCAAATTTGGTTGTTTCCTTTATAAATGTATTTTTTGCTATTTTCTTTTTGTGTTTTAAGGGATGACCCCCCAAAAGTTTTGGGTTCGCTCTAACCTTCTTGAAATTCATCCCTCTCTTTAGTCCTTGGAAGTTTATCAAACATGGATTTTTTTGGCCTGAAAAGTGTTATAGAAAAGGCCAATATGAAAGTCCAAAGGTCTGATCTTCAATGAATGTTATAACACCTGATGTAGAAACATGTCTCTCTTTAAGAATTAGCATGTAAACGATCATGAATGAAGGTTATTTGGTATTAATAAAGGCATGTACGACATACATATTTACATTTTGATATTCTTGCCTACGATAAAAATAGAAATGCATCACCAAATGGAATTTGAGATTCAGCGCAGCAATAAATTTTTGTAATTACATCTGAATTCATCCCATTATTGATCTATTTGTGGTTGCCAGTCTTGAAAGCAGTCTTATATGGAGAGTGCCCTTGGTCTGTAAGACTGCTATGAGCAAAATCATAAGCAGGTAAACTGCGATGATTGCAAACTTCTGAAGGCATGGCAAGACCTTGGATGCCTGATAATCAGGGAGTTATTTTAAACCCTAAGCTTCACCAACTTAAAATCAAAATCCTGTTCTAATGAATTTGCATTGGCCCTTTCCATTCCTTCAAGTTTTAATAAATGTTGATAACATCTCACATCCATATAGTAATTTTATCATTCAGGTTAGTTTATGTTCCTAAATTTTCTAGCTTGCATATAATTCATTATTCTTTTGTTTTCACCTTAGTAAAATCTATTCTAAGGGCATCTCCTTTTAGAGGAGCATAATCTAGCTTTGATATTGTATGTCTTCTTCTTGACTATGTTGAGTGTTTTCATAATTTTGTGGATTAGAAGGATGCATTATGATTTTAATGTTATTTTTAAATTGACATATCTATGCGATGTACAAAAAAGATGACTTTTGGGAAGAAGAGTAGAAAATATAAATGGACCTTGTGGGGATTCTAAGATCCATATAAACATGTTTATATATTTAAGCATAAACTGGTGCATGTAAGTTTTACTTTTAAGCTATTAGTCTTTTCATAGTAGTCTGTTTTGTTGGCTTATCCATTTAATGCTTGTTTCAGGGTGAAGGAGAGAGCATTAACCAACTTTATCTGCGTTCAAAATCTGCTTTAGAGGAAATTACAAATAACCACAGAGGTAAAATACAAGAACAAAGTCGATCATTGTGTCAGCTAAAGAATTGTTATTTTCATGGCATTGCTTTATGTATATGAACTCTTGATTTGAAAATGAGTTTAATGCCCCCATCCACCTTTGGCATGACCTAGTGGTTACTTTTGGAAATAGACATAGGAAATTGGATCACTGATGATAAACAAATGACTATATTATTCATGGGACATGTGACAACAAACAATAAATTAAAATTGGCAACTAGGGCAAAACTCCATGTGGGTCACCTCATTATGGCTGCTGATATTTTTCTTGGATTCCTCTCATCGAGAGGTGTAGGATTGATCTAACGATCATCTGATTCCAACATGTATTCATGGAGATATGAATTTATTTGTATTTCTTGACAATTTGTCAAAGGTCGGCCAACAAGTAAAATAGTGTTTTACACCCCCGGCTTATCCTCAACGTGGCATATAAGAAGAGGAGACCTTGAGGCATTGTTACAATCATCTCACCATCTCATTGCTCTCTTTCCTAGTCTCTTGGGTACGTGTAGGAGGAGGAAGACACTCACATGTCGGAGAAGGAAGGATGCTTGTCTGTTTTAGGGCAGCGTTGACCTAGCGTTGACTGTGGAGCAGCAGGACTGTTTTATGCATGCATTGACCAGCGAATAGGAGTATTGACTGCGTTCTTGGGTTGGGAAGCCTCTCCTAGGCTAGCCGCATTGCTGGGCAGCCAAACGTTGGCCTGTTTGACCACAGATTTGACTACCGTTGACTGGTTAGGGCTGACTGCAGGAGTGCTAACATATGGACTGCTGTTTGACCATATTTTGTGGACTTTTTTGGGCTGCTTACTATTGTTGTTGGAGGCTGAGTTCTCCTAGGTTGACTTAAGGTCATTTGGGAGCTGTTTGACCAGCTCTGACCTTGCTGATTAGGATTGTATTGCTGCTGTTGTAAAATCACAGATTTGTGATATTGTAGTATCTCTCTCTTTGCTGAATTGTTGAAGAATATAGAAGAATTGATCAAAGGGTTTCCCCGCATTGGGGTTTGTCCCTGGCTGGTGCCACATCTTGTGTCTCTTGTCTTGGCTTGTCTTTTGTTGTTTACATTTATGTTCTATCTGCGTTTTACTACCATATTGATGTGATTGCAATACTGGAAATTGATATTGGGCTAATAAGAAGATTTGAAGTAAATTGCTTAAGCATAGAACATACTATAATTTAACATATGCACTCTCGAGTCTTGCCTAAATAGGATGGAATCACATTGGAGAGGTGGAAATACAATGTAAGGTTTGTGACTTAATTATATCCCGATACATTGAAGTTAAATACAGTAAATGAAGCTAACTGTAGCTTGGCTACTTTACACATACAAGGTTGCACTCATATATGATCATTGATTACAAAGGTAGATAGATGAATTGAATGCTGATGTTTTTAACCAAAATAATGACATTCAATAGCCTATTACATGTATGTAATAAAGGGGCTATTAATATCATGTACATATGACAATGCAACTATCCAAGTCCTTTAGATGGTGTCTGGTACCCACCATTTTGCGGGTGATATCCCTAAGAGAAATTTTTTCTCCATGATTGATCCTCAACTAGTAGCCAATAGCCCCTCGCTGCCACCAATTAGCTCGTTGTGCCATTTCTCCGCCACCTAAGCCAACCATGTGGTCCCTCACCCATTTGTCATGATCGTATATTTGAAGGTGGGCCTCCCAAGCCTAAAGGTATGCCTTGTCATTTGGTAATTGAGTATTTTAGTTTACTTATCATGGAAACTCTTGGGCATGGAATAATGGGGGGATTCGGTGGAAAGAGTAGACTAGGTTTGTGCTCTTGTCCCCTAGTTTTTTTTTTGGGATATTAACCTTGAACCCTAGTCCCATGGGATTTCTTTTACTAGATTTTGGGTTTTTTGGATGGTATTACATGGGAAACCCTGATTTTGGATGTGTGGTCCTGCTCCCCAATTCACATATATCACCCCCCTTCTAGTTATTATAACCCCTTTCATCACTTCTCCCACCTAGGTCCACACAGGGTCAGCCACCTCCCCCCCTTGCCCACATCTTGGGTCGGGCCTGGAATAATGCCTCAGAGGTTGTTGTAGTTAAAAAGAAAAGAAAAAGCATAATCAGCCACATTCAATGGGAAATTGTACCACAAATGAAAAATATGGCTGGGACAAACACATTTAGCAAGTGGGCAAAAGCCATTACACGAACTCTACCCCTTCCATGGCCATCACCCTAGTTCCTAAAGGCCCTAGATGAGTCTCCTTTATCATTAAGGAACCCATGATTGTCCCGACTCCCAACCCTCGGTGGGTGATGAACTGCCCCACCTTAAAAGGCGCTATCCACTGTTATACTTTGTACATCATGCTCTCATTCCTTTGAGCCTCGAGTAGTTAACTAAAGAAAATCATAAAAGGTAGAAGACATTTGAAGAAAGGTGGAAAAATCAAGTTTGGGGTAACTCATGTACTACGATTTCTCCCTCTTACACATCATTTACCCAAGTGCGGGCCTCCATTTTTTATTGGTTACCCTTGTACCATGGCATGTGACCTAGGTTGTTCCCCGTCATCCCCTACTCCATTCCATCATTGTATCACATGCCACCACCATTTGAGGGATGTACCATGGACATGCCCCCTCCCCCTTGGAAGCAAAAACCACCTAATAGGATGATTGGTTAACCCCCTATGGAGCTTGGACACATTTGCACATGCCAAAGCCCATTATGGAAGGGCATGGCATTATGAAGTGACCACTTGTTTTCCATGGTTTGTGAATTCTTTTACTTCATTACTTTAATGAATTGATATACTGGAAGGTACGGGGACGAATTGGATCTTATGAGGTATTGCAGATGGTCTCCATTTTGGGTTTGGTCTCCCTATATGGGGTCCAAACACTATTATAGTATCACAAGGATAATAATAATATTGATGGTTAAGTAAAAATTGAGTAATTAAGATTGATTAAGGATAAGTTAAGTGATTTTCCATCATCTATACTTGATTAACAATTGAAGCAGGGTGATTTACAATTTTTGGAAAGTCATGTTTGAAATGATAGACATGACTTTCTATTTTTAGAAAGTCACTCTAGAATAGTCAGAAATGAGTTTTTATTCAAGCAAATTCATCCTTCAGCTGCAAATTTTCAACATCAAAAGCTAGGAGGACATGGTTGGGCCACTTCATCTAAGACATGATACAAAGAGGAGTAGGAGAGCTCCAATACATATCCACAGATGAGTGGATTGTGTACATACTTCAAAGACAAGCTTAGTATGATGTTGAATGTCTCCCTGATTAGAAGTAAATAATAATGTCTTTGTAGGATTGGGTTGACCATCTCCTAAAGCCATAAAGGACTTTGGCTAGGTCATAAAGGACTTTGACCAGGGGAGATGGATACATTCACCTTTGACGCCAGAAGGACTTGACTAGGTCATAAAGAACTTTGACCAGCAAGGTGAATGGCCCAAGTCAATTACAGGGGAAATTATAGGATAAATTTACCTTTGAAGCCAGAAGGACTTGGCTACTAGAAAGATGTGGCTAGGTCGTCAAGAGGTGAATGACCCAAGGAAATTATAAGATTGAACAAATATTCTCCTTAGAAGCCAGAAGGACTTGGTTGTGTCGACCGAAGGAAATAGATGTAATTAGGGCTGCAGGGGAGTGGCTCCCCCCCCTTAAATATGCTCTTGAAGCACGCTCTAAGCAGGAGCGCATCTAGAGTGACCCGGGAGCGCGCTCCCGCAAAAAAATAAAATACTCCCTGGCTTTCTTCACAATTTTTTTCACAAAGACCTTCCAAATGCAATTTGTTTTCAAAGAAAAACAAATTTTTGAATGGGGCAACCTAATATTCAAGCCTATGGCCCTAGTATTGATATGCAATTCATGGTAATGTTAAATTCTTAAAGTAAAAGTGACTCATTTTCATTTTCATTCTTTTACTTGAATTTTTAACATTACCATGAAATGACTCATGATGTTTGAGAGTGGTTCCGACCCTACTGGATTCATATGGAGAAAGTAGAATTTTAGATCTCACTCAAAATCCAGCAGAGTTATTAGTTTTTCAAGATTTCAAGATTGGGGGGTTGCAATGTTTCCATTGGATTTTGTCATATACTAGGGTATGGAACTATTTAATCAAGAGCACCAAGCCATCTATGTACCTTGATGTTAGTGACATTGGTAGTCAAACTCCTCTATGACGACCCTACTAAAAATGTACTTGTCACTCGAACAAAATCTTGACTTGACATGCTACATTTTTTCTATCTTATGTTAATGCCTAGAGGGTGATATTAATGACAAAGATCCCAAGATAGGCAAATAGTTTGATGATATGTAGGTATTTGTTGTAGCATGATTTTTTGGATGCTAGAGGCCATCTAGAGCCTATTTGTTGATGTATTTTCAGTTCAAAGATGGATTGCACACAATGCTATTTTGGTTATGTGCATCCTTACATGCTATATAAATGAAAACTTATAATTTTGGACCTGTCGCTGATGAAGATTATAACTAATAGATGAATGATCTTATATGGTTTAATCCATGTTTTTATGTTTTTTATCACTAATTCATCATTCTACATGTTTTTGTTGACATATATGCATCAAAATATATAAAAATATATATTATATAAATTTTACTCCCAAAATCGCTCCCTACACAGGAGCTTTTGAAAATGTCACTCCCCGCTCCCACTTTCACTCCTGCTCCATGGATTTAATTCACCTTTGAAGCCAGAAGCACTTGGCTAGGTCGTAAAGGACTTTGACCAAAAAGGTGAATGGTCCAAAGGAAAATTTCATCCTAAGAAGTAAGAAGAATTTGGATGCCTAGGCCAGGTCATGATCGTAGTTTTTAAACCAGACCAGTGTGACTTGGACTTAGCCTGGTTGACCGGTCTGAACCCCTCATCGGTCCGATTCGACCAATAAACAAGTTCGAGGACCAGTTCGTTATCGAATTGACTGAGTTGGTCCTAGACTTGGCTGGTTCGATAACAGATCAGTCGGACTAACCACGCTTGATATTAACCGGTCCGGCTTGGCGATGAGGAAAACATGGTTGGTTGCGAACTCCATTTTTTTTCTTACTAAATCCTAGCCCATCTAGCCCTCTCCCATACCTATAAAGGTAACCCAACTCCCTCATATTTCCTCACGACTATCTCATTGCATTTGTGAGGAGTTTGTGAGCAATTGGAGTTGGTTTTTGGAACAACATTGAGGTTCTTGGGCGATCTTTGGAGCAACATTGAGGAGTTGGTTTTTGGAGCAACATTTGTCATTGGGGAGTTGGTTTTTGTTTTGATCTCCATATATTACATGTATTGGAGAATGCACTGGGTGCCCTTTTGATATAATATATATATTCATGAGCATACTTTGATCATATGTTGTCTTCTCTTTATTACTCTAATGCTTTGAGTTTGGAAACATGAATGAAAATCTTTAAAAATATATTTTTTCATTAAAAAATAAATATTTAATGTACT
Source organism: Pinus taeda (assembly GCA_000404065.3). Classification (NCBI taxonomy): domain Eukaryota; kingdom Viridiplantae; phylum Streptophyta; class Pinopsida; order Pinales; family Pinaceae; genus Pinus; species Pinus taeda. The sequence goes on along the minus strand of APFE030534716.1, from coordinate 209,825 downwards.
TTTTACAAAGATCGAGTCATTGGAATCAACTAGTCCAAGTCAATTCCGAGTTGGAGTCTGAGTCAGATTTAACCCACGACTGGTTCCGAGTTTGAGTCTAAGTTTTAAAACGTTGGCCGTGACTAGAGGAGATTGATACATTTTCCTAATGAGCCATAAAGGACTTTGGCCAACCCTAGATATATGAGAAGTTATATTGTTTACTCCAAGATGGAGTTATCTATAGACATGCATTAATATGGCAAGCTCATAAACTCTTCTTAAGGAAGGAGAAATTTTAGCTAAAAGAGAATTTGTTGCAGCCAAGGAGAATACCTCCCTCACTAAGAGGGAGTGTTGATTTTTTTGTAGCATTGGGAGGTATTCCCATATGCCAAGAGGCCTCCTAAGTCGGCCTAGAAACTTTATGGAAAGTAAAATAAAATAAAATTTAATTTTGGGTTTCATGTAGTCTCAAAAGGGACAAGTTGGCCCCACCATGAAAGGGTGTCTTCCTTAGGGTAAATGCACCCATTCGACTTGTATATATATAGATGATGTGACACTTCATTCGTCTCACTCACTCATCATCTCTCTTATATAGAAGACACTCATGGGAGCAGAAAAAAATGAAATGGCTAAAGTTTGGATTTGGTTTTAGACAGATTTCTAGGCATTTTATTCTAAACCTTATTGAAGAAGAATTTCGGCTAGAAGAAAAGTTGCTAGGTTTTTTCCCAAGTTTGGATTTCCTAGGAAAAGTTTTGTTTTCTCTATTGTGCATGGATGTCTCTTTATGATATTACTGTTTTCATTGCATCACTATTGAAATCCTCTATGTATAATTGCTCAATAATATCAATGGCATAATGCAAATTGTATGAAGATTATCAGGTAGTAATTATCAGATCAGAAGGTTAGTTTATACTGTGTTTATTATAGAAAAGTCAACATTTTCAACCCTTTTTTAGATGGATAGTTTAGTACCATGCATCCCCGTGGATGCAAAGTATGGTAGGGATATGTCTTCTTGCCCTCTTCCACTGGATGGATATGTCTCTTTTGACACCTCTTCAAATGGGAAATTCAATAGTACCACTCTTCCATTTGATGTGTAGTATGGCAAGGATATATCTTCCCCAACCCCTTTATTGGATTAGTAGGTCAATGACTGCTTTTTGTATCAGTTGAGTGTGAAAATTTCTGAATCTACATATGAGAAATCCTACTGCAATCACTGATTTATCATCTCCTACATGTTATTACATTCAACAAGTTATTTAATTTCTAAACAGTGATGAAAAACACCACTGCAGACTACACTGACATACAGATCATAAACTGAAAATATATGAAACAAACACACAAGGGACATCATTATTTTTGGACAACGCATCCCCAGAAAAACCCAATGCAGGAAAACCAGTGCAGCAGATAGAGGGTTTGTATTATTAAGCAAGCAAAATTTGAGTACAACAGGTTGCCTCTCACACTGGCTAACCTTTCAGGGAAATCTCAACAGCAAGAAATACATACGAGGGTTTACCTCGTTCTCCAAGTCACAACTGATCCACTGAGTGACTTGACTCTGATAAACACTATGAAATCCCAACGCAATCATTGCTTGGGCCAACGTCTTTCCGCTAGGAGACTGCGTCACCCCTTCTGCTAGATCGATTTACTGGAGGAAGACTGCTGTTCAACCCTCCCGGTTTAGAACCTTTCTTCTCCAGCAAAATCTCAAACTTTTGATGAATATCCTAATTGCCACTGCAAGAGACCATATTGGCTTGTGTTAGCACTGCGTGAGCCCCTTCTTGGGCTACGTAGGCCTTTGTGCTGCCTCTTTGATGCTACTGCTACCTCTTTGCTTGGTACTCTTTGGCTTGGAACTCCTTTCCGATCCAAATCTCTACTTTTGCCCCTCTCACTGCAACTCAGATCACTAGTTCGATTTTTTCAGCAAACCATGCCCCAGCAAAATCGAACTAATTTGATCACTTGGTGTTTTTCCAACTCACCTTCAAGCCACCTCTTATACTTTTCCTGTTGATGAATCAACGACCGAGATTAAGTCCCTAATCAATGGCTAAGATTAAAACAGACTTGATCCTCACCTCTTAGAAGCTTCTCACCCATATTTTGATTAATACTCATTAATATTTTTATTTTCCTAAGTTTTGACTTAGGAACCCATTAAAAATATTAATTATTTTAATAACTCACAATCTGGGTGGAATTTCTCTAAACGATTTATGGGTCTTAGAGATCTCATGTGTTTTAGCACCTCCACAAAATTTCGGAGCTAGAGCACATCTGATGCTACCCCAAAATCAACGCTCCCTCTTAGCGAGGAATGTGCTCTAGCAATACTTCACAATAGAAGTATTGCACTGATCCACGACATTGGTCCTCTATGCTGCTGATGCTTGGCTTGCTGCCCTTCATCAACTGCATTGTTGCAACCTGTACTGCTACCCATGTCACTGCCACTGTCACTGTTGCATCTGCACTGCAACTCCCCCTCAATATGCTACATCATGCTGCCCATAACACTACCATTGCTAACTGCTACACTGCAACTTAGTTGGTAAGAAGTAAGCAACTGAAAATCACCCAAAAACTGACATGTTAGTCAGTCTAGATACCCCATGATGCTGAAGCTATGTGCCTCCCGCACTGGTGCAACATTCCACTGCGATGCTTCAAACTCTAGCACTCTAGCTCTGCCATTGTTGCTCCATCATCCCTCGCACCAACTGTTTCTCTTCATTCTGCTACTGTCATTAAGGGCTCCCATAGCGTTATGTGATCCAAGAGTGTGGGCACCTCAAGGATCCTGCCCTTGTGTAGTCCTCCCAACTACAACTCAATGTCGCCCCACCTTTTCTCTAGAGGTGCATGAGCACTCATGGCATAATCCTCGTCATCATCCTTCTTGTCAGCTTTCGCTGGAGAAGCCTTCGAGTCAGACTTCTCTTCCTTGCCCTTCTTCTGAGGACACTCTGTGGTGAAATGTCCCAGTTCCCCACACTTAAAGCATTTGACTTTGGTTATGTCTTTCTTTTTCCTCTTTTGCTGCCCTGGCTATCCCGCTGATGCGAGAACTGCATCCTTCTCTTCCTCCTTCTTGATTCTAACTCCTTTACCGCTACTTCTTGCCTTGGTTAACCGCCTGATCTCTTTCTGTCGAAGAGTTTCCCACATCTCCTCCCAACTGGGGAGAGAAGCCCTGCCCAAGATGCTCCGGTGTAATGATCCTAAACAGGTATATAAGTGATAATATACAAAGCATGCAAACAATCCAACAATAAGAAAAGCGAAATATACATTAAGCACCCATGGAAACACTGGAAATAGAGAACTGCTGAGCCATTTTATTACTTCTTTAGGAGCAAAATACAATAGTAAAATAGAATGGTGCACCTGAGCTTGTCTCAGTGGACAAGCTTGACAAAACCTAGGTGAGAAAATGCTAAACTGAAGGCTACTACAATTGCTGCACCAAACTGAATTGTGCTGCCCCAGAAAATTTCTTTGTCTGCTGACTTCGAAGGGCTGGAATCACTGCTTCTTGTGCTCAAAAAATTATGAGATTTCAGCTCCTTTGCTCCTTGGCCTAAACCCAGAAAAACCCTTTGTTGCTCTCCCATTTCTCTAACTCTCCCGACAAATGCTTGATCACTGATAGCTCGAAACTCTCCTTGCGTATTCTCCAGCTAGCTAGAAATATGCACTCCCTGTTGTGGTTGAGTGGTAGTGTTGTACACACTCTCGGAACTACTGAAATACTTATGGAATTGCCTCTCTAGGGCGGGCATAGATGGTCCCCTAAAGAAGAGGTTGAATCTCCCGCTTTAGAGATTCGTGGCTAAACAGCCGGTTGACTCAACTAAACAACAAAGTGAACGGTCAAGTAATTTTGATTGCAAGGTGTAAGAATGAATTCAAATGAGAGCTCTCTCCTCCTTTTATCTTTGTGGGCCTTCCTTGCCTCATGTGGGTCCCTCCATCCAGCACTTCAAATTCCATCCAAACCATTTGAATGGCCTAGTTCGAATTCCCACGTGGGTGGCCCCCACCTTCCACTAACAACCAAATTAAGTCGAATTTCCTCCTAAGTCCCTAAGTCGAAAATGTTGGGGTTTTCCCCTTAGCCAAAATTGTGAAAAAATGTGTGGAAACACCTTGTTACATATGTGTTTGAGAAGAGACATGACATGTGGACAAAGGTCTCCTAGTCTTCAGTGACTGCATTTAGGGCAATCTCAACCATGAACTCAGGATCTGGTGTAGTCCCCACGAAAGTCAGCTGGTCCGGAATCCTGTGTAACCTGAGAAGGAAGGGATCGATTTCTTCTCCCTTCAGCATTTGATACTGTCTCAGCTGGTTCTCAAGCAATATCTTTCGTTGAATGAAAGTTCCTTCATACAAGGTGGTCAAGGCTTCCCACATTTCCCTTGTTGTTTCCTTTTCAACAATATGTGGGATCACATGATCCTTGACCCTGTACAAGATCATGCACTTTGCCTTCGCTTGAGCCTCCTTGCATTTCTTGAGGGGATTAGCATCGACCGGTACAACCACTACTTTCAAGGCATAATCCTTGATGCGATTCTTATCCAAGACTGCCATGACCCTAGCCATCTAGATGACAAAGTTGGATGCTCCATCCAATCTATCCCCATCCCTTAGTCCATTGATTGCCATCTCTGCTCAAACAAGTATAGAACAAGTTCTCTTCTCCCTCTCTCACTGCTACCCCAAAAAGACTTGGATCTGGATTTCTTTGGTGCTAGAAATCCTCTAAGGAACAGGTTCCTTCTAGACTCCCTCTGAGTCTTGATTTCCTTCACGGAAATCCTCCCACCAAATAATGTCAAATCACCCCTTTTCCAATCCTCCTTTGCTGCTGCTTAGCAACCCAGACCTAGATTTCTTTAGCAAGAAATCCGTTAAGGTAGTGACTCCCTCTACCTCAGTTTCGTCTCCATAGACATTGTTTTGCAACAACAACAACAACAACAACAACGTCCCACTAGCACCACAGATTGAATCTGCACTACTCCTACTGTCTCGACAATTGACTGACTTGAGCCCCTCAGGCTCTGCACTAGCCTAGAGAGCTGACACAGTCACTGTGTGAGCTCCTCTTGGCTACTGTGTCTCCTCCTCCTGGCTCAGAAAGCTGATGCAGGCACTGTGTCACTCCTTCAATTGCTTCTCTGGCTCTGAAACAACGTTGTCACTTGGGACAGCTGCCTTTTTGTAGTAGAATTTCTGGATCTCGTAGCTGATGGCTTTAGTGTCCTATGATCTACAATCGCTCTGATACCATGTGAAAATTTCTGAATCTACACATTAGAAATCCTACTGCAATCATTGGTTTATCATCTCCTACGTGTTATTACATTCAACAAGTTATTTAATTTATAAACAGTGATGAAAAACATATTGTAGACTGCACTGACATACAAATCATAAACTGAAAATATATGAGACAAACACACAAGGGACACCATTATTTTTGGACAACACGTCCTTGGAAAAACTCAATGCGGGAAAACTGGTGCAACCTATATAGGGTTTGTATTATTAAGCAAGCATAATTTGAGTACAACATGTTGCCTCTCACACTGGCTAACCTTTCAAAGAAATCTCGGTAGCAAGAAATACATACGAGGGTTTACCTCGTTTTCCAAGTCACAATTGATCCACTGAGTGGCTTGACTCCGGTAAACACTGCGAAATCCCAGCACAATCACTACTTGGGCTAGTGTCTTGCCTCTAGGAGATTGCGCCACCCCTTCTGCTGGATCGATTTGCTGGAGGAAGACTGTTGTTCAGCCCTCCTGGTTCAGAACCTCGCTTCTCCAACAAAATCTTGAACTTTTGACGAATATCCTTCACTGCCACTGCAAGAGACCCCCTCGGCCTGCGTCAGCCCCTTCCTAGGCTGCGTAGGCCTCTACGCTACCTCTCTAATGCTATTACTGACTCTCTACTCGGTACTCTTTGGCTCAGAACTGCTTTCCGATCCAAATCTCTGCTTCCACCCCTCACTGCAACTCAGATCACTAGTTCGATTTTCTCAACCAACCACTCCCCAAAAAGATTGAACTGATTTGATCACTTGGTGTTTTTCCAGCTAACCCTCAAGCTTCCTATTATACTTTTCCAATTGATGAATCAACAGCCAAGATTAAGTCCCTAATCAACGGTTAAGATTAAAACAGACTTGATCCTCGCCTCTTAGAAGCTTCTCACCCATATTTTTATTAATACCCATTAATAATTTTTACTTTCCTAAGTTTAGACTTATAAAAATATTAATTATTTTAATAACTCACAATCCGGGTGGAATGTCTCCAAACGATTTCTGGGTCTTGGATATCTCATGATCCAGGTGGATATTGGTGGCCACCCGCCAATTCCACTCGGACCCCCACGATTGTTTCTTTCAGTTTTTCAGTTTCCTTAATTGTAGCACAATTTACTATTTTTAGCAGTTTTTCGGGTCCTGAACTTTCAGAGCCATTTTGAGGCCCTAAACAACGTTTTTTGGGAAAACTGGGAGCAACATGGGACCATAGACCAATGTTATTCACTCAAAAGTTGTAGTCCTTTGATAGATCTTTCTAACGAGGTATTGTGCGCATCAAACGGAAAACGTATGCTAAAGTTATGAACCTAGGAAGTTGATGTACCAATTTACCCAAACAGGGCCCATAGTTTGGTGCTTCATCTCCTAAGGTTAGGTTTTTGGATGTTTAGGGTTTTCCATTGTTTCTCAACAATAAATAAGCGTTCGAGCCTCATTGTAAGGTGGTTCAGAGGCATGTAGCCGCCACATCTCTCTCAGAGATAAGCTACCATCACCCGAGCTAGTTTATTTCCATTTCTGTTTGTAAGCATATGTCAGTATTTTACATTAATGAAATGAAGTATTATTTTTGTTGCATCTCTGTATTTATGGTTATCTCTATAATTTGTTGCATTCCTGTTTAAATCTGGATTAGTTGTATCAAAGCGGTCTGCTCTTTCTCTATTATTCTTTGCATGTCCCCAACGAGGTTGGGATATAAGGAGTTAGGGCTTGAATTGGTCGAACCTTTGCAAGACTAGCCTCGCAAATCACGATGACCTCCCATGGCAGACAAAAAGAAAGACGAGGGGGCAGGAGATCTTATCAAAATCTTGCTCGAAGAGGCCCTCGAGCGACAAAGGAATGCGATGATGGACAACTTTGCCCAGATCCTTCAGCAGCTACCCAGGGGCAACACATCTACTTCCAGCAACTACTCTGGAAGCGCCATACCCTTTAAGGTACAAGTTAAATTTGACATTCCCATATTTGAGGGTTAGATAGATGCAAACGCTTTAGATAAATGGTTAAATATGCAAGAAGGGTATGTTTATGTTCATGATTTTTCCGACTGGGAAAAGATTACTTTCGCTCTTCTCAAAGCCGCCCCCACGTCAAGGGCTGGTGGGAAACCTACTACGAATAGAAGGATGAAAGTACAGCCTCACTGTTTTCAGCCGGACCCACTTGGAATTCATTCCGGAATGCCATCAAGGAACAGTACTACCCTATCAGAAGCTATGAGGATAAATACATAAAGTGGACCATGTTGCGGCAGGGAAGGGACCAAGACATGCCGGAGTTTACCAATATTTTTCATACTCTTTGCACAAAGTTGGGTATCAAGGATTTTGAGCTACATTTGGCACTCAAATACCGCGGCTGCCTACACAGGTACATCCAAGATGAGATGGAGTTCTTGGACATCTCCTTGCTCGGCATGACATACCGATATGCTGTCAAGATCGAGCAGAAGTTTAAAGAGAAGAAGCGAGACTTTGGATCTGAAAATCCAAAGCAAGGGAAAGGTGCCCCCAAACCGCTGAACAAAGGACAAAGCCAAGGCGGGGTGGCCCAGGACAACCCGCCAAAGCCGCAGCAAAGAACAAAACCGCGAAGTCGAAGAAGGACACAAGAAAGTGGTGTGAGTTCCATAAGAGCTCCACTCACAACACAAGTGAGTGTCGGGCCAAGCAGTCACTGGTGGCCTAGCTAAAGTCTTTGGAATTAGATGCATATTCCGACTCTGAGTTAGAACCCGATAAGGGGAATGACAAAGGGAAGCAGATTATCGATGTGGAGCCCAACGCCACCATTGCCACCACGAAGATCCAGAAAGAGGAACCCGAAGATCCAAAGGAGGAGGAGCGCCTCTTCCATTCCCAAATGTGGGTAAAGGGCTCCCCGCTACAGTTCATTGTCGACAGCGGGAGCCAAAAGAACCTCATTGCGGCAGAGATCGTGAAGCGGCTGGGCTTACCAACCACAACACATCCACAACCGTACACCATCGGGTGGCTTCACCAAGGACAGGATCTTTGCGTGAGCCAGCAGTGTCGCCTTTCATACAAAATCAAGCCCTTCACGGATGAGGTATTGTGTGACGTTGCTCCCCTTAATGTTTGTGATGTATTATTAGGCCAACCATACTTGTGGAAGCGACATGCTGTGTATGAGTCAAGGCCTCGTGCTGTTATTGTTACTTTGGGAAATAAGTTGTACAAGATACCGAAGGTAGCACCGCCTACCGCCATCTTTTTGGTTACTGCAAAACAATGTAGTAAACTCATTTCCAAAACCGGGAAATTTGTTTTCCTGATGATACACCCTGAAGGAAAGAAGAAGACGGTGGCCACGACCTCCAGACAAGGCCTCTCTGTACGACAACTACAGATAAACAATGTTGTGGAGGAGTACGAGGACGTCTTCACCTCCCACATAGGGGTTCCTCTGCACTGTCAGGTCAAGCACTCCATCGATCTGACCCCAGGTGCGCTGCTGCACAATGGACCAATCTATCAGCGCTCCGTTCTGGAGAACGATGAAATCAAGAGGCAGATTCAGGAGCTGCTGCAGAAAGGTCACCATCTGACTGAGTTCATCGCCCTGTGGGAGCCCGGTCCAGCCAAGATCCAAGTTATTTGGGATTGACCATCTCCAACCACTCTGACAAATCTCCGCAGCTTTCTGGGTCTGCCAACTTCTACTGCAGGTTCGTGTTGGGATTTCTCATATCACTTGGCCCTTGATTCAAGTCACCAAGGGAGGAGCAAAAGCAAAATTCTTTTGGTCTGAATCTCAACAGAAGGCATTCAAAGAGTTGAAACATTGCCTCTGCTCGGCACCAGTGCTTGCATTACCAGAATTGCAACAACCATTTGAGATTGAGACATATGCCTCTGACTATGCTATTGGGGCAGTCCTTACTCAACACGGGCATCCAGTGGCATATCACAGTGAGACTTTTAGACACAGTCCGGAAGTATTCCACTTATGACAAAGAGATGTATTCCATTGTACAGGCCTACCGACAATGGAAGCATTACATTTTGGGGAAGGAAATGGTCATCCACACAGACCAATGGCCCCTGCAGTTCATACAGACGCAAGGGAAGTTGCAAAATGATCGCCATCAGAAGTGGGCAACACCAATAATGTTGCAGATTGCCTCAGTCGACCACTGATCATGGCATTAACCACTGTGCTCAACTTTTATGGGCATGAGACTTCTAATTGGCCACTTCTTTACAAAAGCGATACATAATTTGGCCACACATACCGGACACTCTTGGAGGGTCAGCATGTTCCAGATTTTTACCTCCAAGATGCCCTGTTATGCCACCTGGGTCACCTTTGTGTTCCTTCAAGCGAGCGTGCCAAGATGATTTGGGAAACACACTACAATCAGGCTGATGGGCACTTTGGGGTCGAGAAAACGGTGGCAGTTGTTATCACTCAGAATTTTTCCCTAGAAGTTATCAAAAGAAGGAACCATTCGAGGTAACCACGAACCAAACTTTGAGGCTTAGGTTCTAGCCAACCTAAGTCCAGAGAGGGCTCTCTCTGTATAATTTAGCTTTGTTTTTACGAGCTTTTAGGCTAGTTCTTAGTGTTCATAGGGTTTTGTTTTGAATTGAAGGTTGGGTGGTGGAATTCTTAGAGTAGATGGATAGAGCTAGGTCTTCAAGCCATTGGGCTATGGAATCAATCAATGGATAGCATAACTGGACCAAATCATTAAAGAGAATGTTCACAGGGTAGGCTAGCAAAGCAAAAGGCAAATCTGCAGGTCTAATGGAAGAAATGATTCTAACCAGGGTGAAAGGGCAATGAAGAATCCTTGGACTAGGATCAGAATGGAGAACAGAGGGTGATCATAACAAAGGGCAGCTAAGAATCCTTTGCTATAGACTAGGTGAGAAACTACGGAAGCTAAGGAACAGTTAAGAATTCCCTAACTAAGATAGTTTAGCAGAAAACATTTAGAGTGTAAACAGTCAGGACAGAGTGCATTCAAGCAATTTCTGAAATATCATTCCTTGTTATACATTTAGATTTTGGAGAAACAAACAAGATTATGAAGAAACATAAGAAAAAACAACAATAAACATGAGAGAATACTTATTTGTATTTCACTTCACACAAGAATCCTATAAAATATCTGATCTTTATTCCTTGAACCAGCAAGCCAATCCAGTCATTGATACAATAGAATTTTGATTTAAGTGAAAAGTCTATAGAAATGTCATTGAATACACCATACATACTTCGAAATGTGAAGAATTTATACAAAAAATGATTACAAAATATCTCATAAAAGTTTGAGATTTAATCTAGGAAATAAAATATCTTCATGCATGAAGATGGAGACAGATGTGAAATTGCTTCTTGCTGTCCCTTTTATTGTGGTGTTGCTGGCTGTTTCTGTTGAGTTTTAAGCCCTTTACACTGGCTGATGGTTGTGGTATTTCCATGCTGGAGTCTTCTTTACTTTTGATCTTTCATTGATACTCTTTGACTCTGTTATTCTTTGACCCTATTACTCTTTGACCCTGCTTATCTGTTTTTCACCTGTTTCCCTTGGCTGCCTTCAGATTTACAGTGGTAACTTTCCGATGTAAAACTTTTCAAAGTAAATATGTCATTTTTTCTGATCATTCTGCTTCAGGCAATCTCATCTTTAACATTCTCCTGTAAATTTCGTCTGCTTCTATGTATTTTGCAAAATTGGGCTTGGTGAGAAACAAATGTTTCACCCCATGTTCTAAGAAAAAGAGGTTCTCTAATGTATCATACAATACCTTGCCAGTGGGCAAAGCTTTAATGCCTGAAGAGCTGGTTTGTCCCTTGGTCAGCCTCCTTAGTCTATCACTATAGTCCAATTGGGTCATGAGTTTATCATTGATGACCATAGGACTGGGAAGGCCTTTGTCCCTCAAAATTTGAAATTTGGCCATAAACCTGTCAATGGCCACCTGCATGTTGTGGCACTTTTTTCCTAAGTTGAGCATAAGTTTTCTTTTGGAAAGAACCTTTTTAATCTCTAGGATGGCTTCAGTCCTATCCTCTACACCAAGTTCATGGAGCTCATGCTTGTTCTTACTGTTTAGGAGGTGGATGAGTCGATTTGCATCTTCAGGTTGGTCTCCTAACTCTTCCCTTACTTTCTTGATAGCCTCAATGGCTACCTTCACCAATTCAGTTTGCTCAAATATAACTTGAATTAATGGCCAAATATCATTGACAGAGTCAATGATATTGGCCCAGAGCATTTCTTTAGTCTGTCCTAGTGGCTTCTGCAGTGTCAAATCTTTCTCTCGGGCTTTGATTTTCTCACTCATCCTTGGGGCTTTTTGTGTTTCTTCTCTTTGCTGAATTTGGGCAAGTTTACAGTCAATTTCTAAACTTGCCACTTTTTCTTTTAATCTTTTAGGCTCTGTAGTTTGAGTGGACATTTCCTCCATAGCCTTTACTAGTTTTGCTATTTTTTCAGTTGAACTATCTGCTGCTGTAGTGGACTCAGTTGAAATTGGCAGTGCTGTGGCAGGTGGAGCTATAGGTGCCAACGATGCTGCCATTGTGGAAGGAACTGTTGTTGTCACTGTGGGAATGGCAGTTGTGGAAGTTGTTGCCAGGTCACTTTGCTTGGACTGAATCAAAATGTCCAACTCCTTCTCTGTTTCTTTAAACTGATCATTTAGCTTTAGGATTAGGTCCATAAGCTCTTCATGTCCTTTTTGTGCCTCTAGGACTTCCATTGTTTGAGGGTGATGCAGCTGAGGAATTTTGAGTTGCTTCTTCAGGGCAGCAATGTTATTATTTTTCTTTGATTAGCTGCTCTGTTGCTTTCACATCCTTGGGATCATGTTCCAATCCTATCACTAAGTCCTATAAGGACTTGATTCTTGTACCTTTGGCCTGTGAAGAGGCCTTCTCCAACTGAAACTGAGCTGACATATTATTTAAAGAGTTCTGCAACTGGTGGGCTGCTATGGATTTCCCTGCCAATGTAGAATAAATCATCTCACCAGTTTGCTTATGTAGCTCAATCTAGTTAATGGGATGAATATCCCTTGCCAGTACTTCAAAATCCACTCTTTTGAAATCTGTCGCTGCCTTTGGTTGCTGAGTGGTCGGCTTAATGAAGGTCATTTGCATTTTCCCCTCTTTAACATCATAGGCTGACATAAGCCTTATCTGATTGGTAGGGGTCATCTTCAAATACTGTGCATAAGTTTGGGCTTTCAGCCTCTCATTCCTAGCTTTTATTTCTTTGTATCTCTCTTTGATGTCTTGGTCTTTATCTGTTGGCATTCTGAAAGAGGATACCTCAACACTTTGTTGCCTTTCCAACATCTGAGTGTGTGATGTGGAAGATTCTAGGATGCCTCCAGACGGAGTGGCATGCCTGCTCCTATCTCTTTCTGTCTAGTAACCTCATTTGTCTCTTTTGTATATTCCTGTTCAGAGACAGGATTCATTCTTTGTCTGTTTGCCTGGCTTGTCTTTGCATAGGCTTGAGATGTTGTTCTTCCTGAAGGAGTGGCCCCTTCCCTGTTTCTCTTGAGGTTTTTCTCCTCATTTAGAGGAGTTTGTAAGACTGGGGGGTACTCATGGTGGCCTCTGGTCTGTCTGTTTTCTCTGATTGTTCTGGTATATTTGATTGGTTTGGTGCTTCTGATTCTTCTTGTACCTGTGATTCTCCTGGCACCCATGATTCTTTTTGGACCTATGGTTCTCCTAGCACCTGTAGGAAAGAACCCTCATCAAGCTGTTTCTCTAGATCAATTAAAGTGTTTTCCACAACAACTTCAGTGCTATCCCTGTCTTCTAAAGTGTTTTCCACCCATTCTAGTTGGTTGGCATACTTTTCTATTTTAGGGATACGGTGATGAATGTTGGGAGCCATCTTGCTTTTCTGTCTTCTGTTGCAGATGAAATCCAAGGGATCATACCTCCATATGAAGCTCTGTTTTAGATTTAACCTTTGAAGGATTTTGTCTGCCTCCTTTCCAGCTTTTCGGCTATTACAAATTAAGGGACCTATTTGGTCTTTGATGCTCAACTAGGCCTTCTTTTTGTCTTTGACAAAGTGTACCTCATCTGAATTGATTATCTTCCTGTAGCACTCCAGAGCCATAAATTCTAATTTCAGTGTGGTTTTGGTACAAGTACCAATCCCCCACTTTGGATTGTTTTAAGAGTTGCAGGATCCTTCTTATATCTGAACTGATTCTTGGAGGAGGGCTACCTATTAGCATTGTCACAATGGGATGCACAAATAGGTGTATGAAGTCTGTATATGAATACGGGGAGTCATATTTGTGGATCAGTGTAATCTAGAAAATTACTGATCTAGGGTGACCTTTTGTGTTAAGCTTTTGAAGAGTAAATGGGAACTTATCAGCTTGGTAGTATAGAAAGAGGTGATACAAAACAGAGGAGTACTTGGAGACTCGCTCATTACTCATCCTAAGGAATTGGTCATGCATCCTATCAGCTATAAACTTGGCATAATCATAAATAATAGCAGAACACTGTCCTGGAGTGTATATGGACATGAAAACCAAGATGATCTCATTTATATACTCACTGGTGGTATAACCTAGGACACTGGATATCATTGCCACAATGTCTTGCCCAAGTGGGGCAAATATGGTATACACATATGGAGGAGGTTCTTTGGGGGTATACTTCTCTTCTACAATGTAGGTTTGGATTATTTGGGCCAATCTTGCAGAGCTAAGCTTGGGAAATAAGTCCAATAGATCTCCAATGGAAAGGGGAGTTAAGTTTTCGCCAGGTTGAAGTTGCAACATCTCATTTATTGATTCAGAAGTGATGGTGAAAGTTATAGTCTGGTTAGGGGACATCATTGCTCTTTGGTTGGGGATATAGTTTGCCTGGCGGTAATGGACAATTTCTGGGAAAATGTGAACCTCAGTGAATTGGTACTTGGGCAAACTGGACTCCCAAAAACGAATTTTATCAACATGGTTCAAGTATTGGTCTTTGTATCGGCAGTAGAGTTTGAGAGGGGATTCATGGACAGAGGTGTCCTTTATCTGGAAATCCTTGTCTGCCAGGGGGAGATGGTCTAGGTCTAGATGAGGAGTGGAAATAGGTCTCACATCCATGGCAATTGGGGCAACCATTCTTAGTTCTTGAGGATTTGAGAATGGGGGAGGTGATTTTCAGTTTTTTAGGGAAATGGTGGTTGAGTTAGAGTAAGCTTAAGTCACTTGAGTTTCTTTAATTAATTTTTTACTTTAACTAACAAACTCAGTAACTGGTTCTGAAATTGAGAGGTTTTCCAGTGAATTATGGCTTAAATACCTAGAATTTAGGAGAACTGGCTCTAAACAGGGAGACTGGCAACTGCGAATGGTTGAAAAGATTCTGAGTAGGGTGGAGAGCAAACTGGGTGCTCTATGGCGTCTTTAGGGTGCAATTGGACATAGGTTGACAACTTCGACATACGCAGGTGCGTGCATGGAGCTTTTCAGTTGAAAAAACGATGAAACAAATGATTTGGGGCTTTTTGGCTTTATGTGCAAAAGTCCATTTTGGCGGGTACGGGAAAATAGTACTCGCTTGTTGTGTAGCGGGGTGAACAATGGCTTTTTTGGTGCGTAGCGGGTGGGCGGTAAGTGGTTTCCATTGCACTGCTTTTGGGTGCTTGGTGGTATTGGTGGGAGGCCACCCGATTCCATTCATTGAGCGACACGTAGCCTCAGGGGCCCAATGGAAAACAACTCTTTTCAAGCGGGTAATGTTCGGACATCGGGGTTCGTCCGAAATGGATGTGGGCCGTTCAATGTGGAAGGGAGCGATCGTGCGGTGATCGGGCAGTGGAATTGCACAGAGGGTAGTGGGGGGGCCCGACGGGTAATTAAGTGCGGTAGTTTTAAGTTAATGAGGGATTAAGGCGGGGTTAAGGTGTCAGAGTCATTAGGGGAGGGTTTAATTGGGTTTTTAACTAAATTAATCGTGGATCAATTAGTTAGTGGGTTTGGGTAGAAAATCATAGTTTATATAATTAAACATAGGGTAGGGTTAATTAATATTGCAGGAGTTAAATATATACAGGAAACGAGTTTTTGTTTGAGGTTTAATAAATAAATTAGTAATTAATAAAATGGGCAGAAAGGGGCACAATACCCTAAGTATATGATATTTCATGTTTTAATACTTTTCCGATATATAACATAAAAACTTAGGATATAGTGTTGTTGTGGGTTTTTGATATGAAAACGAGTTATGTGGGGGAATAAATACTTTTCCTAGGTAAAAGTAATTTAACTTTAGGAAAAAAGTATTACTAGGGAAAATGAATGAACTAAAGGGGGGAATGAATGTTTATGAGGGGGTTTTAGTACTTATTGCCTATAAGTCTGGTCCCTACAAAATTCAGAGAAATGCTCTGAGCCTCTTTGACATAGGGTTTTTAAGGACTTTGATCTTTATTGTGGGAAATTAGTTAAGTGAAAGGTGAAATGAATGAGGGAGGTTAATTAATTGACTTTGATATCCATCTGCATGCTTGAGTGCCCAATCACATTTGGAACTTTTATGATGAAAATAATAAATATTCTTTTGTCTAATCGATCCTCATATTTCTGCAACCTTTATGCTACTTACCCATCTACTCATCCTACCATTTTACTTCTCTTTATTAGGGTACATTTGAGCTAGCAAACCCTTATCAAAGATTTTTCTTTCTTTTTACAATAGTAAACTGACTAAATCTAACCTTATTACATCCAAGGGCTTAGATTAAATAGTTGGGCTCCTTTTATTTACTCTACCTATCGAATTATCTGCCAAGGTTATACTGTTTGGCCAGATTTTTATTCTCTATCTATAGACATGAAATAGCCAAGTTTAAACATTTTGACTATCATGGATTGTGGGAAAGATTACAAACTACACACAATCATTTATTATGCACAAAAAGTAAATAGTAGTGGCATTTTAACTTTCTCACTTTCATGGTCTTTTTCTTTTCTTGGGGTTTATATTTTTCATTTTTTTTGACCTTTTTATTCTTTTTGTCCTTTGATTATTCTTTTAGAACATACCCTCTTTACATTTTTTAAGTTTTTGAATATGGAAAACATTTGCAGAAAGAAAAGGTATGTACATATTACAGGTTTAATCTCAGCCATTCAAAAATTACGACTCTTATTGGTATAGGAACCTAACAATGGCTCCACTTGGGGATGTGCTTTCCTTGTGAAATGTCAAGAACTTTGTAGACCAATGGCCTTCTCAATTGCTGTGATGTTATCCTGCAACTTTTCCTTTTCATATGTCTGCATTATTGCTATTTATGACAATAAAACTTTTGAAGCTTAGGGCCTTCTCTTTAGGCTTCAACTTCAAAAATCACCATCCAATCCACTCTGGACTTTTGAAAGTAAAGTATGTACAAAATTACAAATGATTAGTGAAAGCAGTAACTAGGCTCAATATAGTGTTTGAGCATTCGACCGTTCACTGGTCCTCCTACTTCCGTGCCATCCATTTCTCTGAGGAAGAAATCATTATTACCTCTAAAAGCATAAATGATATATGGGTCTTTTCATAGGAAATCAAATTTCCCATGTTTACTTTTATCCTCTCTTCTTGAATCCCATTTTAGAACTTTGTTCCCTAGGTAAAAATCTTCTACCTTAGTCTTTTTATCAAAAGTCTTCTTGATCCTTTCCTGCACAAGTTGAGATCTGATGTACACTTCTTTCCTGGTCTGCTGTAAATGAATTGTTTGGTTGATTCTTCTTTGAATGTCATTTGGTTCAACTTGCAACTTCCCAAGGAAGATGGGAAAACAACTTCCATTCCATAAACTAATTGATAAGGACTAGTACCAATGGATTTCTTTGTGGTTAGCCTGTTTGCCCATAAGGCATTTACTAGCTTTTTGTTCCATGTTTTCTTGTTATCTTCTAACAATTTTTTGATGATAGTTACCAGACTTTTGTTTGAGGACTCTGCTAGTCCATTTCCTTGAGGGTAATAAGTTGTGGAGTGGCCCAGGGTTATATGATACTTATTACAGAAATCAATCATTCTTCTGGATTTGAAAGCTGCTGCATTGTCAGTGATGATTTTGGTTGGGCACCCAAATCTAGATAGGATGTTGACCTCAAGGAAGGTTATTATAACAGTGTCAGTGGCTTGCCTTGATGGTATGGCTTCTATCCATTTGGTAAAATAATTTGTAGCAATGAGGATCGATTTGTGTTGGGCAGAGGAAGGTGGGTGGATTTCACCAATGAAGTCAAGACCCCATTGTTGAAAAGGTGCTTCAACAAAGATTGGTTTTAGGGGCAGGGGTAAAAGATTTTTTTTTTTCTTTCAAAAATCTGACATTTATGACATGAGGTTACAAATTTCTTTACATCAGAAAACAAAGTAGGCCAATAGAAACTGGCTCTAAGAATCTTGTCAGCGGTGGTTTTCTAGTAAAGATGTCCTCCACAGTCACCTGCATGAAACTCTTGTAACACCTTGTCAGATTCTTCTTTCAATAAACAGTTAAGAAGGATACCTTCATGATTCTTCCAAAACAAAGCATTGTCAATTATGCAAAATTTTAAAGATTTCATTTTTTAAAATCTTCTTTTGGTCTTGGATAATTCAGGAGGAGCTTGTAGATTTTGTAAAACATATATGATGTCAGCATACCATGGTGATTCAATAAAGGCCTGGCTGATTGGTGGAGTCGCCATCTTATCTCCATTATCCATTTATGCAATAAAATTTATATCTAAAGTCTGACAGTTCGATTCAGCCATGTGCTTGGCTAAACTTTGGCCTTTGATTAACTTTGTTGGTTTGATTTCTAGGTCATATTCTAATATAGTAGCAATCCATTTCCCCCTCTTTCCATCTGGACCATCCTAAGTTAGGATATCCTTGACTATTGAATTGGGGACATAGGCTATTATATGAGAATATAAAATGTAAAATGTAAACTCTAAAATCTTTGATAGCTTTGACCAAAGCAAAGGCTTGCTTTTCCATTATGTTATATTTTAAGGGGGCATCTCTCAGGGCTTTGCTAAAAAAGGCAATAGGTTGTTCATAACCCTGATCATTCTTTTGCAGTAAAACTGTAGCAATTGTATGTTCTGAGGCAAAGGAAAATAAAATGAAGTCCCTGTCAAATTTTCGACTGATCAAAACTGTTGTTTTAGTTAAGGCTAGCTTGATGTCTTCAAAGGATTTCTTAGCCTCAACAGTCCATTTTATGGTCGAATCTTTCTTCAACATATTTGTTAATGACCTAATTAATTATGCTAAGTTAGAAATAAATCTTCTAAGAAAGTTGATTTTCCCTAAAAAGGCTTGTAATTCCTTGATGCTCCTAGGATGTTGCATCTGTAAGATGGCTTCAATTCTTGCAGGATCTATTCGAATACCATCTTTAGAGATTATATGGCCTAATAACTTTCCCCCTTCTAACCCAAATAATTTTTTTTTAGGATTCAAAGAAATTCCATACTTCCTACATTTGATGAAAACCTGCCTTAGATGATCTGAGTGTTGTTTATTAGATTTTGAGAATATTGTGATGTCATCTAAGTATATTACTAGGAAGTCATGAATTTCCTTAGCTAAAGCTATGTCCATGGCTCTTTGGAAAGTGGCTTCTGCATTCTTTAATCCAAAAGACATCTTCACATACAGGAATGTGCTCCAAGGAGTAGTAAACGCAATTTTAGCCTGGTCATCTAGGTGAATTAAAATCTGATTGTAACCAGAAAACCCATCCAATAACGAGATTTTGGTTGACCCTACCACCCTTTGTAATATGTGATCCATTTTAGGGAGAGGGTAATTGTCTTTGAGCGACACTTTATTAAGTTTCCTGAGATCAACACAAAGTCTGATCTCACCAGTTTTCTTCCTTGTTGGCACCAAATCTGAAACCCAATTAGAGAATCTAATTGGTGCTATTATTTTGGCCTCATACATTCTTCGGATTTTTTTTTCAATAAAGGCAATAGGATGGGATTGATCCTCCTAAGCTTCTGCTTGAAAGGTGTCTGGTTTTCTTTTATGGGGACAGCGTGTTGTATGATGCTGGTGTCATAAGATTTGAGGTCCTCATAACTCCAAGCAAAGACATCTTGGAATTCCTTTAATAGTTCAATGTATTTCACTTTTTCGGTAGGAGGTAAGACTTTGAAAGTTTCATCAGTTTGGGATTTTCCTTAATGCCTATATTACACTCCTCTACATCAAATTTTAAGGGTTCCATCTTTGGTTTTCTAGGGACATCATTTGAATCAAACAAGTCTTCCAAAGGGGTTAATCCTTTGGGCAAAAAGTTGTCTTTGAGATTAATGATTTCAGAGTCTTCATTAATTATCTCATCAATTTCAACTTGCTTTAGGTTTCATACATCTAATTTTGTAAACCTAGTGGGATGGAATCTATCTATCTCTTCATCTTCTATCTCATTAATTTCTATTTCATCCTTGAAATTAGGATCTAATGTTATGTCAGTATCTATATTGCTATTCACAAATTCCTCCTCTAAGGTTAAAAAATTGTTTATCTATTGGTCATTAGCAAATACTTGCCAGTGTTTCAAGTTATTTGGGATAGCAGGTCTGTGCCTGACCTCAGCGGTGTACTGATGGTTTGGTTGAAATGGTAACTTACAAGTGCTGGCAAACATTGCTAAACTATGAGCTTGCATATTATGTTTCCTAGGAATTACAACAACCTTGGTTTCTAAGAAAATGTTTAGTATTTCTATAGTGGTTTCTCTGTAACAACTTAATCTAGGGTCTTTGGTCATATATACAGCTTTAATCTGATTTATCACTAATTTAGAGTCTCCCATGAAAGAAACTCTTATAGCTCCTAACTTTTTAACTAATTTAAGACCTAAAAGAAGTGCTTTATACTCATCCATGTTGTTAGTGCATTTGAAATTCAGTTTGTAAGCATGGCCCTCTGAGTGATCATTCTCCAGATTATATATTCACACTTCTGTTCTTGCTCCTAACTTATTCACTGATCCATGAAATTCAAGGTGCTATAATATCTCATGTTCATAATTTTCACTATCAGGGGGATGAAAATTTTCCTTACTTGAGGTGTTTTGATCATCTTGTTTATTGGAAATCTCTTGAGTTTGGACAGTTTCTTTTGTAGTTGTAACTGCAATTTCTTTTGGTTCTGAAATAATATTGTTTGAAGTCGCTTGTTGTGTTTGTTCAGCATTATTCAAAATAAAAGAATCAATGTCCGAATGCAGGGAGTAGATAGGGAAGTTTTGAGGTCTATCCCAGCTACTCACTACATATTTCATTAGGGTCTCTCTGTACAGCGTTTTAGGTTGTCCAGAGACTGAGATTGTGGCATATGACATGTCAAGTTGCAAAGATCCTTGGAGTTTAGCCCCCCATGATCTAAACAATAGCATGCCATATTTCGGTGGGATGTCAGCCACTACTATATCCATGAGAATAGTCTTAGCAGGATATTGTACTAAGGAAACACACAGGTCTTTGATTAACCCTAGACATTTCACTTGACTTGAATCAAATGAAAATAAGTCCTTGTAAGGTCTAGTAATGTCCAAGTTTAATTTTTCCATAACTGATTTAGGCATTAAATTTTGTGAAGCTCCTGAATCTAACATTGCATTGTGTAAGATTTTATCATGAATGCTAAGGCTAATATAAAAGGGTGTTATCCCTCCTTCTAATGGTTTGCCATTTACATTAGGACCGAATATAAGCTCAAACTGATCATCAAACAAGTTGACAGAGTCTTCGTTCTCAACAAAGTTTAAGATTTTGTTTATTTGAGACTTATAGGTTTCACTTTTAATCAGCTTTGTTAAGGGGATTGAAATTTTTAGTTTAGCCACCTCTGCTCCCAAATTAAAAGGCAAAGGGGCTTTCTCTGTTTGAGTGCTTGGAATTTTCATAGCAGGAATTGGAGTAGGTTGCTCTTCTTTTTCTGCATTTGAAGTCTTTTTCTGTGGATTTTCTAATACGGTGTTTGGAGACTTCTCTACTTTCTCCTTGGAGGGGATTGAAGTGGATGGTTGATCATTAGGGGGTTGGTCATGGGTTACATCTACAGTGGTGGGACTAGGAGGGTTTTGATTTGGTCTAGGGAGAATTTGAAGAGTTTTAGTAACTGGAGCTGCTTTGATCCTTTTGGGTTGATTTGGCACCGTTTTCTTGGTCTGGTCAGGAGTGTCAGAATTCTTTTTACTCCTCAAGTTATATCGTTTATGTACTTCAAAAAAGGCAGAATCATACCCTTGCTTGTAATCAAATGATTCTCCAGATTGGGTCTGCAATAGTTGCAGCATATGCAGTTCCTGCTCATCTTGGGTCAAGAAGACAGTTTCTTCATCATCCAATTCCATCAAGTTAATGTGTGTATCTTGTTCAGGGTCATTTGGATGGGATGTTTCAGTGTAGTTTTCTTGAAATGGAGGCCTAATGTTTTGATCAAGTCCATTTTTCCAGTATTTTGATTTTGATTCTTTCTAAAATTTGGATTTCTCACTGGAGGTGCCTGTTGATTATCTCATTGAGGCTTTCTCTCAATGTTCTCTATCCTATAAATCAGTTTTTCCATACCCTTGGTTAGAACATCTATTTTAAGGTCAGAGGGTGAGGCTTCATCTTTCATGGGTCCTCTTCTTTCATTCCTACTCTTTTTGCTAGCAATTTAGCTTCTACACTAACTGCTACACTCTGCATATCTTTTAAAGTTGGAGGATTTCTCTCTTTGAGTTAGAAGGCCATATCAGTATCAAACCCATTAGGAAACTTTATCAGAGCTAAGCCAGGTGGGGGTCTAAGATTGACTGGCATTGCATTGTATATATTGTTAAATCTGGTACAGTAATCCTGGACTGTTTCATTTGGTCCTCTCTTGATGTTTTCATATTCTGAAAGGATCTGCAGAGGGTTCTTTTTCTTTTCCCATCTATTTAAAAATTGCTGATAAAATAATTCTAAAGTATCTATGCTATTAGTAGGTAAAGCTCTAAACCATTTTCTTACATTACCAGCTAGAGTCTGAGCAAAAAGTCTCATCTGAACATCTCCAATATCAATTTCATGTAATTCAAAGTAGTCTGTCATTTTGTTTACATGATGTTGTGCTGTATAAGGTCCCATGCCATCAAATTGGACAATTTTGTTCTGGTAATCTTGTGGCATGGGACCAAGTGGGGCAGGTAACACAAGAGGAGCATACCTATTTTCCATGGCTCTAAGCTAGGCAGGGCTAAGAAGTGGGGTTGGGGTACAAGGAGATGATATAGTAGTTGATGGAGAACTGGGAGTAATAAGCAATGTTCCACCAAGACTCCAAGACGGGGAGACGCGGGTGCGGGGAGACGCATAAGGGGGACGTGTGGGAGTACCCTCAAATTTTAGGGAAATTTAGGGGGGACGGGGGGACGTCAAAGTATATATATATTTTTTTCCCTTTTTTAATATATAATATATCCAAATTCATATTCAATAATGAAAGCATAAATACAATGATACATACATAATTGAATTAAATAATGAAATACATTGATCCATACTCATTAACCTTACTAATACATACATGATTCATCCATAGATCACAAGATTCAATAATGAAATACTCCAATGAGTCCAATCCATATTCATTATTCACCATTCTAGAATCTACATTGATTTAAAAATGAAATTCATCATTCATCATTCATCATTCTAGATTCTAAATTGATTTAAAATTAGAATTCATCATTCATCATTCTAGAATCTAATTAGTACTAAGCAAAATAGACTATAATAGATACTGAAATCTGAATACTGGAATAGTAAATTACTAAATTGATATAACTAAAACTCAAAAATAGTGGAGTAATGAGTCTAAAAGTCACTCTAAAGTACAAAGAGGGCTCGGTGCTCTTGATTAAATACTAATTCCATACCCTTGTACATGACAAAATGTAATGGAAACATTGCAATCCATCAAATCCTGAATTCTTGAAAAACTGTTAAGTCTGCTGGATTTTGAGTGAGATCTAAAATTCTACTTTCTCCATATGAAATCCAATGAGGTCGAAACCACTCTCAAACATCCTGAGTCATTTCATGGTAATGTTAAAAATTTAAGTAAAAGGATGAAAATGAAAGATAAAGGAGAATGTCACTTTTACTTTAAGAATTTAACATTACCATGAATTGCATAGCATTAGTAGGGAAATATGGTCAAATACGAGGTTTTCCCTGTCATAAATCATTGTTTAAAAGCAAATTTAACAGGGGACACAACCCATATTGAGGGGAGACACCTAGGATTCCCCCTTTTGGGGAGTCGCGTCCCCCACACTGGGGAAACGTCCCCCCCTGCGTCTCCCCGCGTCTCCCTATAAGGGGGACGTGGGGAAACGTTTCCCCAGACGCCCCCCCCATCCCGGGTGCGAGGGGTGCACGCACCCGACCCTGGGAGACACGTCCCCTTGGAACACTGGTAAATAAGTTATTGATGTGTAATGATGGGTTGGTAGGGAAGTGAGGGATGACTGAGGGGAATTTAGAATATAATCATCAATTGATTGATTTGCCTTTTGGACTTCGAGGTCTGCAATAAACTCCGGATCTAGAACTATGTCATCGAGTGCATTTTCAGATCTGGTTTTGAATAGGGAAAGGTCAAATGACTCATCAAAGGGGAGGTCTTCTAAAAACAACCACTCATCAGGGCATGAATCTGCTTTGATGGAAGGTGTTGGACTGACTGAACTCTCTTGTCTTTTGATCTTCTCGAAATTAGGTTGGGATTATCCACTACTGGGGCAGGGTTTGGATCTGGATTGGCCCTAGTATAGTGAGTTCTCCTTGAAGCCAGAGTTTCGAACTTTTCTAATTACTTTTTCTTTATGAAATTTTGTAAATAACTTCTAATAAACCCTTCAAGAGGCTTGAAATAAAGATTTGAAATTTTCTCAAAGGTTTATTAAGCTGAGGATTTGAGTCCCCGGTATGGTCACCACTATGTTATCACTTAGAAGTTTTCTCTAGAAGTTATCAAAAGAAGGAATTATCCGAGATAACCACAATTCAATCTTTTAGGCTTAGGTTCTAGCCAACCTAAGTCCAGAGAGAGCTTTCTCTTTATAATTTAGTTTTATTTTTATGAAATTTTCGGCTAGTTCCTAGTGTTCATAAGGTTTTGTTTTGAATTAAAGGCTGGGTGGTGGAATTCTTAGAGCAGATGTATAGAACTAGGTCTTCAAGCCATTGGATTATGGAGTAAATCAATGGATAGCACAACTAGACTGGATCATTCAAGAGAATGTTCACAAGGCAAGTTAGCAAAGCAAAAGGCAAATCTTCAGGTCTAATGGATGAAATGATTCTAACCAGGGTGAAAGGGCAATGAAGAATCCTTGGACCAGGATTAGAATGGAGAACAAAGGGTGATCATAAACAAAGGGCAACTAAGAATTCTTTGCTATAGACCAGGGGAGAAACTATGGAAGCGAAGGAGTAGTTAAGAATTCCCTAACTAAGATAGTTTAGCAGAAAACATTTAGAATGTTAATAGTCAGGACAAAGTGCATTCAAGCAATTTCTGAAATATCATTCCTTGTTATACATTTAGATTTTGGAGAAACAAACAAGATTATGAAGAAACATAAGAAAAAACAACAATAAACATGAGAGAATACTTATTTGTATTTCGCTTTACATAAGAATCCTGTAAAATATTTGATCTTTATTCCTTGAACCAGCAAGCTAATCCAGTCATTGATACAATAGAATTTTGATTTGAGAGCAAAAGTCTATAGAAATGTCATTGAATCACACATACTTCGAAATGTGAAGTATTTATTACAAAAGATGATTACAAAATATCTCATAACAGTTTGAGATTTAATCTAGGAAATAAAATATCTTTATGCATGAAGATAGAGACAGATGTGAAACTGCTTCTTACTGTCCCTTTTATTGTGGTGTTGCTAGCTGTTTCTGTTGAGTTTTAAGCCCTTTAAGCTGGATGATGGTTGTGGTATTTCCACGCTGGAGTCTTCTTTACTTTTGATCTTTCATTGATACTCTTTGACTCTGTTACTCTTTGACCCTGCTTATCTGTCTTTCACCTGTTTCACGTGGCTGCCTTCAGATTTACTGTAGTAACTTTCTGATGTAAAACTTTTCAAAGTAAATTTGTCATTGTTTCCCACCATTCTCCTTCAGGCAATCTCATCTTTAACATTCTCCTGTAAATTTCGTCTGCCTGTGTGTATTTTGCGAAATTGGGCTTGGTGAGAAACAGATGTTTCACCTCATGTTCTAAGAAAAAGAGGTTCTCTAATGTATCATATAATGCCTTGCCAATGGGCAAAGCTTTAATGCTTGAAGAGTTGACTTGTTCCTTGGCTAGCCTCCTTAGTCTATCACTATAGTCCAATTGGGTCATGAGTTTATCATTGATGACCATAGGACTAGGAAGGCCTTTGTCTCTCAAAATTTGAAATTTGGCCATAAACTTGTCAATGGCCACCTGCGTGTTGTGGCACCTTTCTTCTAAGTTGAGCATAAGGTTTCTTTTGGAAGAACCTTTTTAATCTCTCGGATGGCTTCAGTCCTATCCTCTACACCAAGCTCATGGAGCTCATACCTATTCTCACTGTTTAGGAGGTGGATGAGTCGATTTGCATCCTTAGGTTGGTCTTCTAACTCTTCCCTTACTTTCTGGATAGCTTCTGTGGCTACCTTCACCAATTCAGTTTGCTCAAATATAACTTGAGTTGATGGCCAAATATCATTGACAGAGTTAATTATATTGGCCCAGAGCATTTCTTTAGTCTGTCCTAGTGGCTTCTGCAGTGTTAAATCTTTCTCTAGGACTTTGATTTTCTCACCCATCCTTAGGGCTTTCTATGTTTCTTCTCTTTGCTGAATTTGAGCAAGTTTACAGTCAGTTTCTAAATTTGCCACTTTTTTTTTTAATCTTTTTGAGCTTTGTAGCTTGAATGGACATTTCCTCCATAGCCTTTACCAGTTCTGTTGTTTTTTCAGTTGAAGTGCCTGCCGCTGTAGTGGACTCGGTTGAAATTGGCAAGCTGTGGCAGGTGGAGCTGTAGGTGCCAACGATGTTGCCATTGTGGAAGGAACTGCTATTGTCACTATGGGAATAACAGTTATGGAAGTTGTTGCTAGGTCACTTTGCTTGGACTGAATCAAAATGTCCAACTCCTTCTCTGTTTCTTTAAGCTGATCATTTAGCTTTAGGGCTTGGTCCATAAGCTCTTCATGTCCTTTTTGTGTTTCTAGGACTTCCATTGTTTGAGGGTGATGCAGCTGAGGAATTTTGAGTTGCTTCTGCAGGGCAACAATGTCATCATTCTTCTTTTTAATCAACTGCTCTGTTACTTTCACATCCTTGGGATCATGTCCCAATCCTATCACTAAGTCCTCTAAGGACTTGATTCTTGTATCTTTGGCTTGTGAAGAGGCCTTCTCCAACTGAAACTGAGCTGACATATTGTCTAAAGAGTTTTGCAACTGGTGGGCTGCTATGGCTTTCCCTGTCAATGTAGAATAAATCAGCTCACCAGGTTGCTTATGTAGCTCAATCTGGTCAATGGGATGTATATCCCTTGCCTGTGCTTCAAAATCCACTCTTTTGAAATGTGTTGCTACCCTTGGTTGCTGAGTGGTCGGCTTAATAAAGGTCATTTGCATTTTCCCCTCTTTAACATCATAGGCTGACATAAGCCTTGTCTGATTGGTAGGGGTCATCTTCAAACACTGTGCATAAGTTTGGGCTTTCAGCCTCTCATTCCTAGCTTTTATTTCTTTGTATCTCTCTTTGATGTCTTGGTCTTTATCTGTTGGCATTTTGAAAGAGCATACCTCAACACTTTGTTGCCTTTCCAACATCTGAGTGTGTGATGTGGAAGGTTCTAGGATGCCTCTAGATGGAGTGGCATGCCTGCTCCTATCTCTTTCTGTGCTGGTAACCTCAATTGTCTCTTCTGTATATTCCTATTCAGAGACAGGATTCATTCTTTGTCTCTTTGCCTGGCTTGTCTCTGCATAGGCTTGAGATGTTGTTCTTCTTGAAGGAGTGGCCCCTTCCCTATTTCTCTTGAGGTTTTCCTCCTCATTTAGAGGAGTCTGTAAGACTGGGGGGGTACTCATGGTGGCCTCTGGTCTGTCTGTTTTCTTTAATTGTTCTAGTATATCTGATTGGTTTGGTGCTTCTGATTCTTCTTGCACCTGTGATTCTTCTTGGACTTGTGATTCCCCTGGCACCTGCAGGAAAGAACCTTCATCAAGTTGTTTCTCTAGATCAATTAAAGTGTTTTCCACAACAACTTCAGTGCTATCCCTATCTTCTAAAGTGTTTTCCACCCATTCCAGTTGGTTGGCATACTTTTCTATTTCAGGGATACGGTGATGAATGTAGGGAGCCATCTTGGTTTTCTGTCTTTTGTTGCAGATGAAATCCAAGGGATCATACCTCCATATGAAGCTTTGTTTTAGATTTAACTTTTGAAGGATTTCGTCTGCCTCCTTTCTAGCTTCTCGACTATTACAAATAAATGGACCTAATTGGTCTTTGATCCTAAGCTGGGCCTTCTTTTTGGCTTTGACAAAGTGTACCCCATCTGAATTGATTATCTGCCTGTAGTACTCCAAAGCAAATAACCTCATTGGGAGGTATTTGGGTAGTTTATATGGGGCCAACTCATAGCCATAAATTCTAATCTCAGTGTGGTTTTGGTACAAGTACCAATCCCCCACTTTGGATTGTTTTGAGAGTTGCAGGATCCTCTTTATATCTGAACTGATTCTTGGAGGAGGGTTGCCTATTAGCATTGTCACAATGGGATGCACAAATAGGTCTATGAAGTCTGTATATGAATATGGGGAGTCATATTTGTGGATCAGTGGAGTCCAGAAAATTACTGATCTAGGGTGACCTTTTTGTGTCAAGCTTCTGAAGAGTAAATGAGAACTTATCAGCTTGATAGTATAGAAAGAGGTGATACAAAACAGAGGAGTACTTGAAGACTCGCTCATTACTCATCATAAGGAACTGGTCATGCATCCTATCAGTTATAAACTTGGCATAATCATAAATAACAACAGGAGGCTATCCTAGAGTGTATATGGACATGAAATCCAAGATGATCTCATCTATATACTCACTGGTGGTATAACCTAGGACACTGGATATTATTGCTACAATGTCTTGGCCAATTGGGGAAAATATGGTATACACATATGGAGGAGGTTTTTTGGGGTTATACTTTTCTTCTACAATGTAGGTTTGGATTATTTGGGCCAATCTTGTAGGGCTAAGCTTGGAAAATAAGTCCAATAAATCTCCAATGGAGAGGGGAGTCAAGTTTTTGCCAGATGAAGTTGCAACATCTCATTTATTGATTCAAAAGTGATGGTGAAAAGTATAGTCTAGTCAGGGGACATCACTGCTCTTTGGCTGGGGATATAGTTTGCATGGCAGTGATGGACAATTTCTGGGAAAATGTAAACCTCAGGGAATTGGTACTTGGGCAAATTGGACTCCCAAAAACGAATTTTATTAGCATGGTTCAGGTATTGGTCTCTGTATCGGCAGTAGAGTTTGAGAGGGGATTCATGGACAGCAGTGTCATTTATCTGGAAATCCTTGTCTACCAGGGGGAGATGGTCTAGGTCTAGACAAGGAGTGGAAATAGGTCGCACATCCATGGCAATTGGGGCAGCCACTCTTAGTTCTTGTGGATTTGAGAATGGGAGAGGTGATTTTCAGTGTTTTAGGGCAATGGTGGTTGAGTCAAAGTAAGCTTAAATCACTTCAGTTTCTTTAATTAATTTTTTATTTTAATTAACAAACTCAGTAACTGGTTCTGAAATTGAGAGGTTTTCCAGTGAATTATGGCTTAAATACCTGGAATTTAGGAGAACTGGCTTTGAACAGGGATACTGGCAACTGCGAATGGTTGAAAAGGTTCTGAGTAGGCTGGAGAGCGAACTGGGTGGTCTATGGCGTCTTTAGAGTGCAATTGGATGTAGGTTGACAACTTTGATGTCTGCAGGTGCGTGCATGGAGCTTTTCAGTTGAAAAAACGATGAAACAAATGATTTGGGGCTTTTTGGCTTTATGTGCAAAATTCAGTTTTGGCGGGTACGGGTGAACAGTACCTTGTCGTGTAGCGGGGTGAATAGTGGCTTTTTTGGCGCATAGCGGGTGGATGATAAGTGGTTTCCATCGCACCGCTTTTGGGCACTTGGTGGTATTGGTGGGAGGCCACTCGATTTCCATTCATTGAGCGACACGTAGCCCTAGGGGCCCAGCGGAAAACAATTCTTTTTGGGTGGGGGTAATGTTCGGACGTCGGGGCCCGTCCGAAATGGATGTGGGCCGTCCGATGTGGAGGGGAGCGATCATGCGATGATTGGGCAATGGAGTTGCACGGAGGGTAGTGGGGGGGCCCGCCGGGTAATTAAGTGCGGTAGTTGTAAGTTAATGAGGGATTAAGGCGGGGTTAAGGTGTCGAAGTCATTATGGAAGGGTTTAATTGGGTTTTTAACTGACTTAATCGCGGATCGATTAGTTAGTGAGTTTGGGTAAAAAATCATAGTTTGTATAATTAAACATAGGGAAGGGTTAATTAATATCGTGGGAGTTAAACAAACTAATATATAAGATGTGTAATATCATTTCTAGTGCTACATCACACATAACAGTGAATCATGTCCTGAATAGTAAGTCCTGACTCCTGAGTCCCAACTCAGCCTCAAAATATCAACAAAAAATATAATAATGTATCTCATATCACGAGTCATAATGTCATATACAATGAAATGAACCAAATAACTAAATTCTAATACTACTGATTTCCTTTGCCCCTCTTGAGAGAAAATGCAATAGCTTTCCTTGTCCCTCTAGATGTAGATGCTGGTGGAGTTGGTAGTGGACTCTGCTATGCTCTAGAACCTGAAGAAGTAGGAGCTAGAGGAGGTAGACCATGTCCTCTGCTGGTGGCAGGGGTAGCCTGGGTAGGTTGTGTCACCTCCTCCTCCTCCCTCTCTACGCCTTCCACTACCTCCTACTCTAACCAATCATCGGCAGACTCCATGAGAGGCCTTTTAGCTTCAACCCTCCATGCAGTAGTGGTGCCAATCCCATCCAATGAGATGGCCTCAATATCAGGTATCCTCTCAAGTTGTCTCACCCACAATCGAAGATTGTAGTAGACGTAGACCATGTCATTAAGTCATTGGTACTCCAACCTGTACAAAGATCATAAAATAATAATTATAAAAAAAAATATTGTTTAATGAATTCAAAAAATTAATTGGAAATTTGCAATATTTTAAGTTTTAAGTTTAACCTGTTGCACTTCTTGTTGTGTATTTTTTCAAATACACTCCAGTTGCGCTCGCATCTTGAGGAGCTACATGTTTGGCTGAGGATGCGAATGGCAAGCTTTTGCAGATGGGGTACTCTGACACCACAGATTCTCCACGATGCATTTACAACAAAATTACAAATAAAATAAACATAAGAAAAAAATGAAATTTGAAAGTTGAAGCAAAGTATGAAATTATGAATTTGAAGAGACAATGAAATTTGAAACAAATTAAAAAATACCTGGCATTTTAGTCATCCTATCAGTCACAACCATCTCAAAGCTAAATGTGCCACTTGCTATCCTGTATATCTCCGTTTCTTTGGAGATTTCTGCAGGTTCTTCTGAAGATCGCACCATCCTCTGAACACAGGTTAAGAATCTATCCATAATCTCAACATCAAATACGAACTCACATGGGTAAGAAAATGTGGGGTTCAGGTAGATCCCTGCAACATGAATGGGACGATGGAGTGTGTTGTTCCATCGTTCATCAATCACTTCCCATAGGAGGAATTGTTTCTGAAACCCCTCATCGCCCTTATCATCATAGTAGGCCCGAATGGATTCTTTGGCCCTGTCCATGGGCTCATACAAATAGCCCATTGCGGGTTTCTCACCATCAACTAATCGAAGAACCTTTGCCAAAGGTTCAGTAACGGTGCACACCTCTTGCATTCCATCCCAGAAGTCTTCCTGGTATGAAACTAATCTACATATGGCCCCTCCCTCTGGTTTGCGGCTAATTGTCAAAGCATGCCAGTCCTCTGAAAGAAACATTCTCTCACATTCCACGTAGAATTCAAGAGGGATTGAAGAGATATAAAACTGGTGGCAAACCGTGTAATGGCGGGGCACACCAACTCCTTGTTCTTGGTGAATTTTCTCATCAAACTAAGCACATATGCATGATTATATATAAATTTTGTAATTCTTTTTTATGACTCAACAATATCTTTGACAAAGGGAATTTTCCCTATGTCCTCCAACATCAAATCAATACAATGTGTAGCACAAGGTGTCCAAAATAAATTAGGATGCCTCTCCATAAGCATCCTGCCAACAACAACATAATTTGCAGCATTGTCCATTATGACTTGGACAACATGTTCTGCACCCACCTCCAAAATAAACACATCCAGCAAACCAATAAACACATCCAAGAAATCACAAAGTTTTTGCATCTTTGATATGTGAAGATGCATCAATAGATTTCATAAACATTGTCCCCTTGGGACAACTAACCAAGAAGTTTATAAGGGTTCTCCTCTTGTGGTTGGTCTAACCATCTGACATCATAGTGCATCCTGTTTGTGCCTATGATGCCCTAAACTCCTCCAATCTTTTGGTGCAGTCAACCTTTTCATCTTGAAGAATCCGGCCTCTAAAGTCATCATAAGAAGAGATTTTGTACCCTGGGTCAATAGTTGCAATAGCATCAACAACAGGCTAGAAAAATTGATTATTCCTTGCAACATTGAAAGGAATATCACTCCAAATGAAAAATTTGCCTAACAACTTGTCAGTTTGTTTTTTCTCATTTTTTTTAAGCATTGAAGTGATAGATGGTTGTGAACCAGGCGTGGTTCTAGAAACAAAAAATGATTAGGCAGCTACCAGGTTGGTTGTAGATATTGATGCTGAAGTAGAACCAGTGCCACTTCCATGTTCACCTGAGCCTAATGCCCTCCCTGCTAGTTGCTTGTTCATTTCTGCTTTGGCCACTCTCTCTTGCTTTAATTCTTCGAATGATCTCATGGCTCTTCGGATGATTTTCGCATTTGTATTTGTGCACGACCCTACTCGAATCCAGGGATTTGTGCAAGGTGATACTTCAATCTATATATCCTCCCGACATATGATGCCCACACAACTTGCAAGTCAAGTTCAATCTATCAAACCCCCCATCAAGTTCACCAAATTCCGACAGAAGGTCCAATTTCCTTAGCATGTTTGTAACTTGGTTGAACTCTTGAGTTTTAATGTAAGATAAAGTTTGAATTTTGAAGTTGAACCTATGGCACAATAAGAATTGCAAGTTACAAAAGTTTAAAAAAAAATTACATACATGACACAACACATTGAATTTTTGACAATTTAACAGACAAAAAAACCTCAACTCAATCCAAAATGAACTCTCTCCACTTTATGCAACAAAAATGAAAAAAACACCATCAATTCTACTCAAAAATCTTTGATAAACAATGGATTATAGAAACTCAAGCAAAAACAAGAAAAAAACCAAAACAAAATGGCCAAATTTGATGCCCATACCTGGAAACCACGGTTTACCGGAGAAATTTGATCCAAAGACGAAGTTCTCTTGCTTGGGATGCTAAAATCTCCAAGTTTCCTCCTCCTTTGCCCTAGTAGACGCCTTCCAAGGTTCCTCTCCTCCTCAGCTCTCAATCCACCAGGGTTTTTCTCCTTCTCAGCTCCCAATTCACCAGAGTTTTTCTCCTCCTTAGCTCCCAATCCACATCGCTGCCGCTGTCTGTTCAAAATGAAAAAAAAATCATTTTTTGCATTATAAAACTTGTTGTTCGCCACCCCCATGATAATATCAGATCGAATTGCTATTATTACAAACTTATCGCGATAATTTCGCAATTTTTTGAGGACAAAAATTTCGTAGTAATCGGGCGATAATATCGGCATTTTCAAAAACTCCCGGTTTTTTATTGTTATCGCAATAATATCGTGTTTTTCGCAACACTGAGGCAAACAACTTCATTGAGCACATCCAACATATCCGCCAACAGGTTCAAGACATTCTGGAGAAATCAAATGCCAAGTACAAGCAGCGACATGATCAACACCGGGTGCCACACAAGTTTCAGGTGGACGACAAAGTCTAGTTGCATTTGCAAAAGGAACACCTTACTGGAGCCTATCAGAAACTCAGATCACTCCGATATGGTCCTTACACCATTACCAAGGCTGTGGGAGACAATGCATTTGAGCTCCACATTCCCCCATTCCTTGGCCTGCACCCAGTGTTCAATGTGGACAACCTTCGGCCATACTTTCCACCATTACTAGACACATCCGACATTGCAGAACAACGCACACCAACAGAGTTAAATCCAGATTGCGTGGAACACGTTGCAATTGATTGAATCATGGACACGCAGATCAAGCACACTCGCCAGCAGAAGATCCAATTGTATCGAGTTGTTAAAGCAGACCAACTCCTTCACTAGGGCAAGTGGCTCACCAGGGACCAAGTTCAGGAGAAGTTTCTTCATCTCATGGAAGAACTCAACGCAATGGGGACCATTGCTTCATAAGGGAGGAGGAATAATCTAGGTGGATATTGGTGGCCACCCGCCAATTCTACTTGGACCCCCGCCATTGTTTCTTTCAGTTTTTCAGTTTCCTTAATTGTAGCACAATTTACTACTTTTAGCAGTTTTTCAGGTCCTGAACTTCTGGAGCCGTTTTGAGGCCCTAAACGACGTTTTTTGGGAAAACTGGGAGCAACATGGGTTCATGGACCAATGTTTTTCACTCAAAAGTTGTAGTCGAATAGATCTTTCTAACGAGGTATTGTGCACGTCAAACGGAGATTGTATGCCAAAGTTACAACCCCAGGAAGTTGATGTACCAATTTACCCAAACAACCCCATAGTTTGGCGCTTCATCTCCTAGGGTTAGGTTTTTGGATGTTTAGGGTTTTCATTGTTTCTCAAAAGTAAATAGGCCTTCGAGCCTCATTGTAAGATGGTTCACAGGAATATAGCCGTCAAATCTCTCCTCAGAGATCAACGACTATCGCCCAAGCTAGTTTATTTCCATTTCTGTTTGTAAGCATATTTCAGTTTTTTACATTAATGAAATGAAGTATTATTTCTGCTGCATCTCTGTATTTATGGTTATCTCTGTAATTTGTTGCGTTCTTGCTTAAATCCGGATCATTTCATATGTTCTAGCTCCTCCCCAAAATTTCAGAGCTAGAGCACATCCGATGCTACCCCAAAATCAACATTGAGCAGATTGATGGCTGCATTCTTGCTTCCTATATAGAATGCTTTGTCCAACACTCCATTAGATGGACAAGTCAACAATACCACTCTCCCAGTAGACATGCAATATCACAAGGATGTATTTTCTCACACTCCATTGGATGAGCAAGTCAGTGACATTTTTTCCCTAACATATGAGCTGTTTGATGGATACCCACTGTCTTTAACTACAACAAACTCTTTATATATCCTCTCCTATGCTTTTGGCTCCTTGCAACACTTTCTTATCAGATGGCAAGATAAGTGCCGTGTGTCTCCAGATGATAAGCAATCTAGTGGTGTCAACTGATGTGCAAACACAAACGAAATGAGAATGATGATGAAATGAGAATTAAAAAGTGGAGGGGTATCACAATTTATTCTAGAGCCAGAAATTCCCTGTGCAGCATTCCAAATGAACCGTACTAGCAAACCCCCTTGGGGACACCTCTTTGATGTTGTCTTTGCCAACATCAGCATGCTGTCCCACTTTCGTTACTTTACCCTGCAGTACCTTGTACCTTTAAAGTAGTTCCTAGTAGATACCAGTTACTGAGGGGATTATTCAATGTCTAATGTATTCTTTCCTCTTTGGTTACCATCCAAGCACAGAGGATAGTTGTACAATTAACATTTTTTAAAACAAAATTTGGGGCAGTACTCGAACTTGTCTCTAGTATGAGATCTCTGTAGTATTTCCACCACCTTGGTTTAAAAGAAAAGATGAACAAAATAAAAGACAAGTATTTTGTTACCATGGCAATTTCTACTCGTTTTCCCCCGCTGCAACGACTAGGGGAAGCACCATCCATGGGGTCATGAGTTTATAGACTAAAGCAGTAAAATTACTGCAGAGGGGCTGATTAGATCAGTCAAGTCACTGCACAAAGGGAGTCTCTTGTCCCACAGAGAAAGAGGTCTAACATCAATTTGGTGTTTAGCTAGGCATGACCTTAACAATAGATGATTGATATCATAATTTTTAATTAAAAATAGGAAATGCTTTTAAAGCGACCCTGATAACTGTATGACGAACCATGATAAATCTAGTAAATACTGATTAGACACCGTACTTGTTACCATTCTATGTTTTATACCACGTCAAGTAAGTCCTGCTTTTTGTGGTTAGCACCCTTAGTAAATTCAAACTTGTTTTGTGTCCACCATATCAAACTTGTTTTGTGTCCACCATATCAAATATTTATGTATTGACTTTTGGCATTGAGGGCTGTCTGAAACTAATGGTATAACATCTGAATGGAGCAATAGCCATTTTCTTAGAGTAATTCTTAATCTCCTATATATTGTTGAATGAAAATTGGCAATGGCAGGTGAAAGAGTGATAGTTGTCACCCATGGAGGTGTTTTACGAGCATTATGCAAGTTTGTAGGAGAAAGATCTTCTCCTGGGAAGGTTTTGAACACTTCAATTAATGTTATTCGTCGATATGAGAATGGTGATTGGGCTGCTCCATGCTGGGGCGACACAACCCACTTGAATGGAGTGGGCTTTCTAAGCTCTGGGTTTGGAGGGGATAGCCAGTCTGGATAATTGTTAATGTATTTTCCTGTTAACAGTACATTTATTTGTGCACCTGCTGTGTGTATCCTAGTATTACAGAAGGCTACATTCTATAATATTGTCACTGGTGTAGATGGCTCATATCTGTCTACTTCCTATTGTATTTACTATTTTTAACTGTGTATGAGCCGAATCCAAGTATATTGATGATTTAAAGTGATATTGTCATTTTAGTGATTAAATAATTTTTTTTATATTAAAATCATGAAATTGGAATACAAGGGTAATCTTTTAGATTTCGTTCAAAAGCGAATTTTGAATATTAAAATAGCACTTAGATTGCGAAGGCTATTAATGAATTTCCATTGCCTCGGAAATCGCTTCTGAATATTAAAATAGCACTTAGATTGCGAAGGCAATTAATGAATTTCCATTGGATTGGAAATTATACGTTGGTGTTTTTAATGACATGTTATAATGCGCTCTTTGCACTACCTCCTCTCTTGCTTCTGCTTCATAAGACAGTCAGTTCTGCTCCAAATCCCTCTACAAATCTGCACCTGATATTATAGTCAGGATAAGGTGATTTATGCAGTTGTGTAATGTGTAAGGATGCATAGCCACTCTAATGGTTAACTAATTATTTTTATATTAAAATTATGAAATTGGAACATAAGAATAATTTGTATTTAGTTACATTCAAAAGCGACTTTTGAATATTAATATGGTATGTAGATTGTAATTGGATTGGAAATTATATGTTGTGTTTTTAAAATTGTTATAGTATATTTAATTATGTTTTTTCATTTTTTTTATTATTTATTGCGGTTTGTTTTCTATAGAACTATTATTAATTATTATTAATTTTTATTGGTTTGAGGATGAGATTTGAATATTGAATCTTATGGTTTTATATCATACTTTATAACATGGGATCCTCAATTGAGTTTCTTTGTGGATTTTGTTTTTAATATAATTATTATATAATTAATATAGATTTGTTTTAATTTGGGAATTTCTACTTAATTTTAAAGGGATTAAATTAATTTTTCAAGATGCAAACATTTTTTTGAATGTAAAACTTGAGAGAAATTTTGTACCTTGAGAAATTTGATCTCTTTCAATTCTTGGTAGCTCTAAAGTTAAATGGATCTATTCTAATTCTTAATAATATTATTTGTTTTAGATAGAGGAGAAATGACTTTTTATAGAGTTTTGTGAACCCAACATTTCGGACTACCAAGTGAGTCCATCATTAGGGGATGCATCAATGGCTATAATATACATACCATCAAGAAAGCCATGCACCTATCCTTAAACAAGAATAACAAAGATATTAAACATCAAAATTTATCAACTCCTAAGGTCTCCCTTCCATACATAAAAGGTACCACTGACAAAATTACTAAAATTCTTAATAAACATAACATTAATGTAGCCTTCACCCCTACTAACACCATTATACAATTATTCAACTCAGTCAAGGATCCCATAAACCCTAACCTTCAAAAATGTGTTTATGTGATTCCTTGCTCATGCGGTAAGGAATACATAGGTGAAACAGGTAGGTCTCTTAATATTAGAATTAAAGAACACACTGTTGACTTACAAAGAGAAAGGACTTCAAAATCGACCTTAGCTGAACATGTTCATTCTTCGTCTCATTACATCTACATGGAAGAGGTCAAACTGGTTAGAAGAGAAGACCATTATCTTAAAAGGAAAATCAAAGAAGCCATTGAAATAGAAAAAAGAAGAATAACTTGAACCGAGACGATGGATTAAAACTAAGCAACACCTGGAGACCTTTACTTGAAATCTTAAAAAATCAATAATTAACTCTATTGATTTACTAATTAATTAATTAATTTATTAATTAACA